>OY282640.1:0-197500 GCA_958299015.1 Tetanocera ferruginea | reverse complement strand
TGGGAGAAGATGGATTTTCTTCTTAGCTATTGGAAGAACGATGGCCATTTTCCATAAATCTGCGAACGAAGACGACATAAAACATGAATTAATTATGTGAGTTAGAGGGCTAATTATGTGTGGGAGTAAGATTTTAATAAATTTTATCGGAATACCATCGGAATTTATCCGACAACAGACTCGCCCATTTTCAATACTATTATTGTATTTTAGAAAAGTAGGTTTAGGGTATTTCATAGCGGCATGGACCGACTTAAGACTTTCTTTACTTGTTTTAAATCTATTAAAGGCATCAACAATTATGGTTAAGCGTTTAAAAAAAAGCCTAAAAGAGCTTTGTAGAGCAGGACATGGCTGTTCAATAGAAATTCAGAAAGAATTCATGAGAAGATGATTTAAAATTCTACAAGGATGTATCAAAAAGTTTTCAAAAACTTCTCACTGAAGTTGGACCAATTATATGTTGTTTGAATAAAGGGGTATATATAAAATTTTTCCAAAATTTAATATTTAAAAAAAAATATAAATAAAAAAATTAATATTAATAAAAAAATTTAATAAACAATTACAAAATTTGGGTCATCACTACTAGCAGGTTAATTTTAATCAGATTTTTTAGAAACTGTTTGATGTTAGAATGTTTATCATCAGAGTTGTGATTGTAACGCAAAGTAATATAACATATTACGTTATATTATTACTTTTCTCTAAAACCGGTTATATTATTTAATGAATTTATTACCTTCAGCAAAAGTAGCATCACCAAGTAATATTCTTACATTTTTCCTAGTTACTTATTACATATTACCTTGAAAAATCTTTTTTAAAAAATCAATTAAATCTTAAATTTATCTTTTACAATTAATTAGCACCTTGTATTGCTCAAATTATATTTTGTTTCGTTAAAATTAAAATTTAACAATGCCCTTGCTAGAATGTTATTTTGATTTTGAGTTTTAAATTATTCTTTTCAAAGATTGACAATTTTTTTTATGAACACACACTTAACGGGCACGGTCACCACCCATACATCTCACTTTATTAAAAACTCTATAAAGGGGTTAATATACGAGATGTGAAAAAAACTCGGCGTCATCCCTTACTAACATGCCCACCTCCCAAAAAATCCACATTAGTTATACTTTTATAGTTCTATAGAGAATGTCATAGATTTTGAACAAAAATTATAAGTTTTTTCTGTATGTTTCAGTCTTTTAATAAATTAATATTGAAGGTGTTGCATGTTCAAAAGAATGCTACGGTGCACCGCGGTCTTCATACATAATTAACTCCGCCATTTTTAAATATTTTGATACAATAATTTTTTATGTTTATAAAATAATAAATTTATAGCAAAAAAAAATATAAATTTTACTCATATTCATTTATGCATAAAAGAAATCATGAAATATATCATTTTCACTGCTCGTCTGCCTTTATGAAATTTTCAACTAGAACTTATGGTTCTATAAAACTAATTTAGACATAACCAATGTCTATACTTTTAAAAATATTTTCAGAAAACACTAATACCTATATTCAAAATAGTTCATTGGGTTATAAGAGAAAGAATTTTTTAAATTATGAATAATTGTAAAATAGATCAGTCCGCAAGAAATTTTTCCTCAGTTTATATGGTTAAATAAATAAAAATTATTTTAACTTAATGAAATATGACAGCTTTTGGATATGGTATGGTAGTAAAAATTCATACAAAATAATAAATCAACACGATCAACTTCAGAACGAAAAATCATTAAAACTTTTCTTAATTCATCATCATTCAATCATAGATATTTACATAGATAGTTTTTTAAAACTACGAAAATTTAATCAAAAAATACTATGCTAGGAATTATGAGTTCGCCAACCTTATTCTTTTTTTTTGTCAAAAGACCATTTATAATTTTTGACATTAATTTTATTTTATATAAACAACATAAAACATTATGTTCAAGGTGATCGTTATATCCTACACGCATATATTTATATTCTTAACATAACATTTATAAATTCCATATACTTTATTTACCTCCACCTCCGGATATTATTATCCAGTGATCAGTTGATATTGCAACAATCCATATGATTAGTGATACTGCCATGAGAACACTGCAGCCCAACAACACACGACGTTGGAACATATAAGCGGTCATAAGCAGCTTTCTAGGATCATCGCGACCAATGGTCGATGTCGAAACATCGCGCTTCATGATCACAAAATCTAAAATCGACCACTTGGAAAAATGTTTATATTTGCGTTCTAAAAACAACCACCATGCACGCACATGTATTCGTTGAGACGTTGAATCCGAACTGAAAATATTTTGAAATGTACATATTTTGGAATTTTAAATATGAATTTACTTTGAGTTATTTTTGTTAATGCCAACATTTTAGTTAGCAGGTATTTAGGTGTAGTTTGCGCGCGAACTCGTGGGAAATTCTGAGATTTGTCGCGATGCAAACGTTTTCATAGACGTGAAACCATCGTCTTGTCAAGGCACATTAAAACAAAATAACAAAGAAAACAATTTAAAAAAAAAAAAAACACAACTAAGAAAATAACCTATAGAATTAAATACAATCTGCAGATGAAAACAATTATCTGAACCAGCACAGAATGCAGATTTTTATTTTATACAAATAGGCTTTTCTCAGTTTGTTTCAATTTGATGTTTTGTTGTTTTTGAGAATTCGGTCGTATCTTTTGTTCTCATTCGATTAGTTTGTTTAGAATGAGAGCTGCCGATAAATTTATTTTTGTACATAGTTGTAAATATACACAAATATAATTTCAAAATCGTATAATTTGATGATTTGTTGGGCAAATATATATATATATATATATATATATATATGCATGTACAAATATCAGGATAGTGGGTAGACGTTTGCATCGCGTATAAAACAGCATTCTATTCTTTATATATCTGATATAAACTGATATATTTTAAATATTGTTTGCTCTAATTTAAATCTTCTAAACTTGGTTTTTCCTAGGTAAACTTATTGCACATTGATAATAATTGTCAAAACTTTTATTTTCCTTTGTTTTCGCTCCCAATGTGCTAGGAAAGATTTATTTTTAGCGTACTTAAGAACGCATTGTTTACTAAAAAAAAAGAATATTTCACTTTCGACGTCTCAGTTCATTTGTCATTGAAATTGTTTTAACAAAAAATTTGTATCTTATATTGAATGGATGGTTTTCCAAAATCGTTCACATTCGAAATAATTATTTTATTTGAAATCGGAGTTTTCCATGTGTACTATATAAACACTTTAGTACATAATATAGTTTATAATACAATAGTTGAGAAGCTAAAATGTTCATATCCTTGACATATTTTGAAATACTCCATTTTCGAACGAATGTTGAATTATGCAATAATTTCATTTTAACAGTTAATTATATTAAACTTCCATTAATTCTTTAAAATAGGCTCTCTCTATATATAATCATGTTGCTTTTATATTATTTTTGTAATGCAGATGAGCATTAGTTTGCATGTTTTAATTGAAATGTTTTTAATTCACTCTTTTGTTTACATATTTTAAAATTATTATTTTCTTTTTTTAACAAATGTACAATTTTTAACGGATTAATTTACTGAAACTAACTAAAAACTGCTCGTTGTAGAACGCTCTTCGGCTGCATGAAAGGCTACTTACAATCCGCACGACTTACTCAAACTGACTGAATAAAATCATCAATATGCAGGCTGAGAATATTTACTTCTCTTTGGTCGCATTCTCTAATACAAAGAAAATTTGAAAATAAAAAAGGGCAGCTTTCATCATATCTCGTTATGTTGGATTGAATTAACATCTATTTTAAACATTGAGTTAACCTCAAGTACCACGAGAAGGAGAATCATTGTTAAACCATTGTTGATGTTTATCGAGTTTTATCGAAAGTCAAAATTAAAATTTGGTATTATATAATGATATGGAACAATTATAAAAATAATTGGAATGATAATCTTAATAATGTTTTTAAATAATACAGGCGAACAAAATTTTAATTACTTCTTAACACAGAAACCAGACCATACTTTTCCTAGAGTTATTGATGCGCTGAACCTCAATCCGTCTTCAGAATTGCTCTATATTTTGAGATATTCTAACTGAAATGTGCAAAAAAATACTGTTTTGCCTATATTTGAGGTTATATAGATCCTAGGGACTCCAATCCCGGAAGTTTTAAACTTAATCCCGGAATCACAGGATTATATATGGATAAAAATATTAAAACAGTAAGTATTTCAAAACGTTTTTAATAATATTTTTATTATTTATTATTTAAATAAATAACTTGTTAAATTCATTTAGAAGCAACATAAGCTACAAATAAATAAAAAAAAAACAGTTGCGATATTATCGTGAATAATGCTGTTTGTATACCCTGAACCTATAAGGTCAGGGTATATTAACTTTGTGCAAACGTTTGTAACACCAAGAAATAAGGGAGTCCAGTATATAAAAGTAGGTATATAAGGTGATTATCAAAATTATAAGACACTTCTATAACTTACCTTCTACCCGCGCCAAAGCAAAAACAAAATATATTGAAAGAATGTTCAAAGAGTAAGCGTGAAGAAAAATTTAGTTTTTATATGTAAAGCATAGCATTGGAAAAAACCGTTACTTTTAGTTGGAATGCATTTATTTTTGCCTGCTGTCAAGCTTATCAAAATTATAAGACACATATTAAAAAGTGCAGCAACAGTGAGCGGATCAATTTATTCCGATAATTTGTTAATAAAAAAACTTAATATTAAGCATTTTTCAATATAATGCCATGTTCGACGCTATTGACAAAAGAAGAAAAAGGGTCAATTAAGGCCTATTCAATTTCGGGCATGAATGTGAGCCAAATTTCAAGAAAAAATGGTAGGAGTCGCACCGTTATTACAAATTTTTTAAAAAATCCTGAAAGTTATGGAAAAATATGCAGTTCAGGAAGAAAACCAATCCTTTCATCACGTGATAAAAGGACAATTGTGAAAAAAGCAAGCAATTCCTTTTTATCATGTGCCCAACTTGCTGCTTCTTGCAGTAAAAAAGTGTCGCCAATGACTGTTTGGCGTACTTTAAAGGCATCACCAAATATTGTTCGTGGTGTGATTAAAAGAATTCCTACCTTAAAAAACATCACAAAACTGCACGCTATCTTTTTGCAAAAACTTGGAAACATGCTGGGACTTGGTAACGAATTTTAACTTCACAACATTTGCATTAAGCTAATTGCGGCTTTTCTAAATAGGTTATTTTTTTCGATGAGAAGAAATTTAAGTTGGATGGACCAGATGGGTTTCGCTATTATTGGCGTGATCTGAGAAAGGAACCCCTTATTTTCTCTTAGAAAAACTTTGGCGGCGGCTCAGTAATGGTCTGGGGTGCATTTAACAAAAGTGGTGTGCTGGAATTGCAATTCACGAGCTCAAGAATGAATAGTGCAGCGTACATTGATGTGCTTGAAAAAAAGCCTACTCCCTTTCTTGCTTGAAAATAGAGAAAAATCTTATATTTTTATGCAGGACAATGCACGCATTCATACAAGTCACCAGACAATGGCTTTTTTACAAGACTGCTCCGTTGAGATTATGGATTGGCCTGCATGCTCGCCTGACTTAAACCCCATAGAAAATATTTTGAGGGTTTTAGCACGGCGAGTCTATGCAGATAATAATAAATATGAAAATGTTTCCACTCTTAAAAGGGCAATTTTAAGTGAATGGAACAAACTTGAACCAAAATTGTTTAAAAACCTAACAAATTCGATGAGAAAACGCATTTTTGATGTTGGAACAAACCGAGGTGATTATATTGGCTAATAATTTTCATAAATTTAAAGAATAAATACATTGAAATCGCTTTTGTTTTGTTTTAAAAGTAAAATAAGGAATATGTCTTATAATTTTGATGATGTTGCCAGTAGGCAAAAATGTGAGTATTTCAAATAAAAATAACAGATCTTTTCCAATTCTGCGTATAAAAAACATTAAGGGTATTCATGGAAAGAGGCAAGAATATAATTTGGGCAATTAGTTATTTTTATAAGGCAGGTTGCGTGAGCATCCCTTAAAAGTCGATTGAGCATTTTCATCATATATCAGCTGTTTGCAAGTTCAGGGTTTGCTTTCTGCAAATGAAGTATATAAATATTTTTTAATTCCTTCAATTCACAAAATTTCCATTCTTACCTCTTCCATTTTATTTAATTAGTTTTACAATTTTGACTATATCTTCTCCTGCTTCTAATTTTTTCTTTTGCTTTAATAAAATAAATCAGCTGATTGATGTTATAAGTTTGCCTGTTCGTTACCACCTCTGTCCCAGCCCCAAAAATTATCCAAAAAAAAAAGTTTATATACCATTAGAAAGGGCTCAATTTGCACCTTCCGAATATAAGCATTTTAGAATTTGCACCCTCGTACTTTTTGCAAAAAAAAAATGCCAAAGTTTGCAATATTCAAATGCTCATATCTCGATAATTAATTGATATTTCGATGTGCACCTTGCGTCAATAATTTGCAACTTTACTCCTCTAATTTGCACCATTGGACAAAGTCGAAAAATACGTCGAATTTTTCTGAAAATGCAAAAAAACGTTTTAATTCGATAGCTCGTTCTGCGCACGCGTCATATCAGTAACACGCGTGCGCCGCGCATTCCACTAGGGACTTTGTTGTGATGAGGTTTATCTATTTATAGTTTATAATACTATCTCTGTTTTTAAGTATTGATAAAAAAGTATAGACTATAATAGTATTAATCTTATGATAAAAAAAAAATATTGTGACAAATCAATACAGTACAATAACAAGTCTTACTGTGATCATTTGGCCTCCAATATCAACTTTAGTAAATGCATCAGTGATGAACTTTATATGTACATTATATATACTGATTTTGATGAAGTCATATCTAGATCAGCTAGACATTGCCACAAAAAAATTGCCCTAGCGCGCACCGTGCACGAGAGTCGTATAACTATGTATATGTTTTCTGGACAGCGCATGCGCAGTGTTGATTTATGTATTTTTACATTTTTTACGAAGAACCGATTGATTTTCTACTATTTTAACGAAGGTGCAAATTAGAATAACAAAATTGCAAATTTTTGGGCCAAGGTGCACTTTTAAATATGCATTTTTAAGCGAGATATGACAGTTTAAAAATTGCATCATTTACTCCATTTTCAATCTAATTTATTTTTAAAACTATAAGGGTGCAAATTATAAAATTTACATATTCTGAAGGTGCAAATTAAGCCCTTTCAAATGGTCTATACACTTTTTTCTTTTCGATAATTTTTGGGGCTGGGACAGAGGTGGTCTGTTCGTTTGCCCAGCTTAATCGTTGAGCAAAGATATCTGGTTTGTGCAAAAGCTTCTTCATACAAACTTTGACAGTTCATTTATAAGGAGAATAAACTCATACGGTTTATACCGCTTATAAGGGTTTTGCCCAGTTGCATGAATACCCTTATTATATGTTTTCGTTTATTCTTTGTTTATTTATTTGTTATTTGTTAGTTTTTGCAAAAACATAAGCAAAGCAGCTTTTTCGAGGGTGAAAGGTAAGTTGTAGAAATGTCTTATAATTTTGATAAGCACCTTATATTCTTAATCAACCCAATCCGTCACCTCGTGAGTCTGTTGTCCGTAAACACAGGTTAAGAAGAAGGAGTTGAGATAATTGAATATTTTTTTTATTGAACTATTGAATATTTTACAAATACAAATACAATCAAAAAATTTATAGGCCTATTACGGTTCACAGCAATAAACTGATGTGTCTTCTATAGAGTAGACACAACAGTCAAGAAGGCACAACAGTTTCGAGCTATTATGATTCACAACAATACATTGTTGTTATTCTTGATTGTGGAACGAATGTAGAATTTGTTACTTTGGCTGTTCACTCTCAAAAAAAATTAAAATAAACAAACAATTTTCGGTTTAATTTGAAAAAAGTTAGAACGCGATGGATATTTTTCTTATATTTATTATGAGGTGACGGTGAACACGATGTGACGATCGGTAGAGATAAGAAACGGCTTCGGGACCACTCGAATCCATTGAAGAACGTTACTTGGATATACTACTGAATTGGCTCTTGTTCACGATCTTGTATCTTGGCTCTTGTTCTTGTATCAAAAGTGCACGACAATGATTTATGGGTTGGATAGGCTAAGTTCAGTTTTAGGTATATTAAGAGAAGCGCTTGATTTCGTCAAGACTTCGATGGATCCATCTTGCTACTTCAACACAACACCAAATTAGCTATCTTAAAATTTTGACAGATACCAAGACAATCCAACACAACTGTTGTGTATCATAATAAGTGTATTGAAGACACATCATCATTGACGGACAACAGTGGAATGTATTCAGTAGTATTGTTGTCTATCGTAATAGCAATTTTCACATTGAAGATAGAAATGACTGTTGTGTTGTGAACCATAATAAGGCTATTAAATCACTATATAGAAGGTTCTTTTCAAGCTAAAGAAATTAAAGTTAATATGTATGTATTTTGTACTAAAGATAAGACATGTCCAAAAAATAGGCGTGATCCGCCCTCAAACACGCCTACCTCCCATAAAACCCCAAATTGGAAACTCTATAAAGAGGCTTATATTTAAGCTACAGGAATAAAATTCAACAGATATGTATTTTAAAATAAAACTAAGATGTGTTAAATAAATTAACGGCATCCGCCCACAAACACGCCCACCTCCCATGCAACCCACTATAGTCAAAACTTTATAAAGAAGTTTATACATTAGCTTCAAAGATAAAACTTGGTATTTGAGTATTTTATATCAGAATCAAGATGTGTACACAAAATGGTTGTCATCCGCTGACGAACACACCCACCTCCCATACAACCAACAATAATGAAATTACCATAAAAAGGGTCATTTTTTGAGTTAATGATGCAAAATTATTTATTATATCATGCTTCGTATTGTGTTTTATCTTGAAAACTCTCCGCGTGAGAAGAGAATATTTTTTCTCTTTTCTATGCAAGGCATGAGCATCGTGACCGTTTACCCACTAAAGTGGCAAAATGACCCTTTTTCGAATGCCCTGCCCCTAAGATACGACTTTTTCAAAATTATGTTTATTTGACACATGTCGACCAGTTTATTACTATGTACACTCTACAGATTTACAGACCTGAAAATGTCGTGACCGAGTAACTGTTTTTATACCCTAAACCTGAAAGGTGAGGGTATATTAACTTTGTGCAAACGTTTGTAACGCATAGAACGAAGCGAGTCCGGTATAGAAAAGTATATATATTCTTGATCAGCGTCACCACGTGAGTCGAACTTTCTATGTCCGTCCGTCCGTCCGTCCGTCCGTCTGTGTGTTGTCCGTAAACACAGGATAAGAAGAAGGAGTCGAGATAATTGGATGAAACTTGGTACACATGGTCACATGCACCCAAGGATCTGCACTGTTGAATATTTTTGGAATCCGCCCACGGACACGCCTACCTCCCATACAACGCAAAAATTTAAAACTGCATAACTCAGCTCATAATAAGCCTACAACAACAAAATTTAGAATGTATGTGTTTTATATGGTGGTGACCGTGGCATGCAGGTACAGTGTGTGGCCTAGCATGTTCGGAGCCCGGGTTCGATCCCCAGCCGCGGCGAAAAGTTTTTTTCAATTCAAAATTTTTCTGATCGGTCACCACCTCTCTGCAGACAATGGCAAACCTCAGAGAGTAAACAATGTCATGTAAAGCTTCTTGAGAACATGAACTTTAGCCGTTCGGAGTCGGCATAAAACATGTAGGTCCAGTTCTCGGTCAATCGTGTGTAAACATTTAATAACACACACAACACAATTGATCATAAGAAGCTCGGTCAAAGTCCTTTCAAGGGCTGAAATGGCCTTTTTTTTTTTTTTTATGTGTTTTATATCAACACAAAGATGTCTCTGAAAAATGGGTATCATCCGCTCACGAACACACCCACCTCCCATACAACCCAAAAATTGAAAACGCAATAAATAAGCCTCTGTTTAACCTAAAGAGCTAAAATTTAGCACGTATGTTTTTTATGACAAGACAAAGATGGTTTTGAAAAATTTACGTCATCCGCCTACGAACACGCCTACCTCCCATACAATCCAAAAAGTTTAAAACTCATTAAATACGGTTATGTTTGTCAAAGAGAAATTAAATTTGGTATGTATGTATTTTATACCAAAACTAAGGTGTGTTCAAAAATTGGGAGTAATCAGTCCATGAACACGCCCACCTCCCATAGCGAAAGCACTTTAAAGGCATTAACTGTGAGCTACAGGAATAAAAATTGGTATGTGTACATTTTTCATCAACATTTAAATGCATATAAAATATAGGGTATTTAATAGCGGCCTAGACTGACTTTAGACTTTCTTTACTTGTTTTTTAATTACTTAAGTTTGTATTTGTTAGTATTAACATTGTTAATTTATTTTTAAACTTAAAATATGAACGCTTAAAAAATTTTGTTGTTTCATTCATAATGCTCCTCTTATTTTTTAAATCCCTCTTTTTACCACCTTTTCAAATTTTTCAACGGTCACACCAAAGAACTAAGATATAAGGAAGCGGTGTTTTTGCTCAAAAGTGTGGTATTTTTCTTATTTGTGATAGTTGACACAAACACATAAACATTTACACAGGGCCGCATTCGGTTGCATCGTAAAAGAAGGCGCAAATTATTCAGATTAGAATTACATAAAAATTCAGTTTGATAATGAAATAGAATAAAACGTTTGATAATTACAAACATAATATATTTTTAAAAAAAATTTATTGTATTTCCACACCACCCTTGAGGTATACAATTTGGTGCGTTACCGATTTTTTTTCTGGGTGTTCGGTTCCCCTGTAGGCCTATTTCACCCCCTAAAAAAGGAGAAATGTTTAGTAAAGAATTTTCAATACAAAAAATTACAAAAAAATTATATGCGGATAACATGCAAATAATATAAATACATATAAATATTAATATATCTTTCAAATCACATTCATTTCTAAAAAAAAAATCTTAATACATAAAAGTTAAACATAAATATTTTAAAATACAATTTTCATTTTAAACTCCTTTAAAATGTATAGTTTTATGCAATTTTTGTCGTATAGTTGGCTTTTCATTTGTTTTTTTTGTGATGTAAAAACTACATTTCATACGCATGAATATGCGTTTGTTTATTGTATTTGTTTGTCTGTAATAATTTGTTGTTATTAAATAATAAGGATTTAATAAATTCGTAGAATTTTACTTAATTTTTAAACGAAGCTTGTAGTATTGAATATGTCAACGCAGTAGCAAGCGACCGCAACCTTTAACCATGAAGTTCAAACAGCGACTGAACATATGTTGTGATTGTAACAATGAACTAACTCGTGCTTTTCGTTCAGTGTTAACTTGAAAAACAAAAGCTTTGCAATACAAGCACAAAAATTTATATGTATTAGTTTGCGCACCCCTGCTTTAAACGCACTTCTACAAAATGAATTGTTTTGAGTTATGTCGTTCTTCTAGCAAATGAGCGATATATAAACCATTTTTACTTTTTACTAAAGTGGGTTGTATGTAGGGTTCCCAACTCTCCCGGATTTCGCGGGACGTCCCGCATTTCAGTTAATTTTTTAGCGTCCCGCGACGACCCCTTGCGGGACACCTTTTGTCCCGCATTTAAGAACTTAAGATTGTTTGTATCTAAATTTCCAATTCGACATGAAACACAGTTTCCTAAACCATTTAATTTTATTATCAAAATAAATTTATAGCTCGTTTCAAAAGACAAGAACATTTTTTAGTTTCATTTTTCGATGCGCTGTGAGAAATTATTTCTAAAGCTAGAAAATTTTTTAGAGCATAGTCTCTTGTTCATTTTGTACTGTTCGCTGAACTTTATGCTTTTTTTGAATGTTTTTTGCTGTTTTTCTTTATATTTAAATACGCAAACATTTAGAACAAATGATCGCACAAGTACGGTGTTGCACCGACGGCCTGCAGCAACCTGCATCTTGAGAGAGAAATAAAATAAAAATTACATAAAAAATAAATTATTTTCTAAAGAAAAAATTGAAAACGGATGACAAAATATTTTTTTACGCACATTTTTTTTTTTAAATTTTGATTGGTTGATTTTGAAAAATAAAATTCAGTACTTCCGCAGCGCAGTTGCGATGATCAACAAAATTCAAGAATATACATTAATTTTTTCATTTATTTTTCTGCTGAGAGAATATTCAATTTTATTTTTAATGTCGACCAATCAGAATGAAGAACACTCTTCAAATTATTTTATTATTCTCAAACATGCGCGAAAATGTTCTTCTCTTTTGAAACAGGCTATATCATTTATTTTTCATACATTTTATTTATCAAAACGATTTGGATTTATTTTTTGGTTTTTTCATGAATTGGGCAAGAGTTGGAAAGAGATCTAAACAATATCAAGGAACCAAGCGGTGGTGTAAAGGCATCGTTGGTACCATTTATTTCTCAAAGAATAAATGGAAATATTTAATAATATAAAAAATTGCATCTAATGTTGTCCCGCATTTTTCAGCCAAGTCCCGCATTTTTTATGGCTCCGTCCCGATTTTATACTTTTCAGAGTTGGCAACCCTAATTGTATGGGAGGTGGGCATGTTCGTTAGTCGAAAATGCTTCCATAGTAAATTGTATATGTACAAATCATTTATAAAAATTTGTATAGCGTTTTCAATATTTTGGGTCAATATTTTGGTTTAAAATACATAGATATAAAATTACATCTCTTTAAAATAAATACAACGGTCTATACAGTGATTTCAATTTTATAGTTTCATGGGAGGTAGGCATGTCCATGGACGGACTCCAAAAATATTCAATAGTGCTGATCCTTGGGTCCATGTAAGGCATGTGTACTGAGTTTCATGCAATTATCTCAACTTCTACTTCGTATACTGTGTTTACGGACAACACACAAACGGACGGACGGACAGACGGGCAGAGCAACAGATTTGTTCATCATCTGAGAGCAGACGCGAATTCAGGAGGGTTAAGGGGGTTCAGTAACTTAAACCAAACGCTAATGTTTATCTCAATACAGATTAAAAACATATCTGCGAAGCAAAACATGTGAAGACCGATTGAACGGGTTGGCGTTGTTGAACGTGCATCGTGACGTGAAAATAACGTGCGATAATATAATCGAGATTATGTCAAAGAAGCCAAGAAATTCTTGATTTGATTTACTGAAAATTTTTTTAATAAATAAACTATGCAGATATATATTAAGACGACTAACGAAAAAATGTTAAAAAGTATAAACAAATCATGAAAATCCTTATTATCTTTGGTCCCAAGGAAAAACTTTTATATTTTTTTTTATGTGGATTGGAAGACATTCTTTA
The DNA here is from genome assembly GCA_958299015.1 of Tetanocera ferruginea. Lineage (NCBI taxonomy): Eukaryota > Metazoa > Arthropoda > Insecta > Diptera > Sciomyzidae > Tetanocera > Tetanocera ferruginea. Next base: position 184,069 of record OY282640.1, on the reverse strand, counting down.
TATTTATCTATTATTTCTGACCGTTTTTTTATTTCAACCTACCACACCAGTCAAAATTTTTACAAAAGACTCGATTTTAAGAGGATGATTTAAATATTTAAATCATTCCAGCTGACGGTTGGCTATCGCTAGAGTTGAAATATTTGGCAAATCACCATAACATAAACCAAGAAATATTTTTAGCAACTGTGCCAAATAATTTTTATACCCCCACGCGTACTGCGTAAGGGGTATATTAATTTTGTCACGACGTGTGTAACGCCCATAAGGAGGCGTGGTAGGTATAGAAAAGTATATAAATTCTTGCTCAGCATCACCACCTGAGTTGAATTAGCCATGTCCGTCTGTCTGTCCGTCTGTCCGTCTGTCCGTCTGTCCGTCTGTCCGTCTGTCTGTCCGTCTGTCTGTGGACACGATTACAGCCGTAATTTTAAAGCTATCGTGCTGAAATTCAATATATAAACTTTTTTCTAAAAAACTAAGATCAAGTTCGAAAATGGGCTAAATCGGATGAAAACCACGCCTACCTCCCATACAACCCCAATGATGAAAAATCCATAAAGAAGCGAATATTAACGCTACAAAACTTAAATTCGGTATTTGTTTAGTCCTTAACAAAACTCAGTTGTGTTACAAAAATGGGCGTCATCCAACCACTAACACGCCCACCTCCCATACAACCCTTATATTGAATCCTATAAATAGAGGCTTGTGTCGAAGCTATAAAAATAAAATTAAATATTTATTATTTTTATATCAAAGTTAATACGTGGCAGAAAAATGGGCGTAATCCACCCACGAACACGCCCACCTCCCATACAACCCCAAAATTGAAAAATATATAAATAGGCTTTTATCGAAGCTACAAAAGTAAAATTAAATATTTATTCTTTTTATAATAAAATTAAGATGTGTTAGAAAAATGGGCGTCATCCATTGAAGAACACGCCCACCTCCCATACAGCCCATAATATTGAAAACTCTATGAATAGACTAGTATATAAGCTACAGACCTGAAATTGGGTATTTGTGGATATTATATCAATATTGAGGCGTGTTAGAAAAAATGGCACCAACCACTCAAGAACACGCCCACCTCCCATACAACTCCTTATTGAAAACTTTATAAAAAGGCTTGTATTTACTCTGCAAGAAGAGAATTTGATATGAATGTATTTTAGACGTCATGAAAATAGTAAAATTTTTTGAAATCTCATATAAAAAGAGCTGCAATGTAAGATTTTGTACCATTACGAATCGGCCGTGGGGGTATTTTAACTTCGGCCAAGTCGAAGATATACCTTACTAGTTTTTTCTATGGAGCTTGAGGCGCCTCAATAAATAAATATATAACGTATAAAAATATTTTTAAAGTCGTATTTTTAAAGTCGTCTGCAACTTGACAGACTGAACGAGATTAACAAAAGGTTCGTTACGATCGAACGAGATTAGAAATTAATCGTTTGTTGTCTTAAGTTATGGAAAAAAACCCTATTCCGCGGTTTTTGCCATGCCCACAAAAAAGTATGGGCATGGGCATTCAGAAGACTTTACTGAATGAGAACTAGTAAGGTATATCTTCGACCCCACGGCCGATTCTTAAGGGTAAAAGAATCTCTAATTGGAGAGCTTTTTTATGAGATTTTGATAGATTTTATTATATGATACGTACATATCAAATTGTTTTCCTGCAGCTTAAATATAAGCCTTTTTATAAAGTTTTCAATTTTGGGGTTGTATTGAAGGTGGACGTGTTAGTAGGTGAATGACGCCCATTTTTTTAACACACCTCAGATTTGAACTAGAATACACAAATACCGAGTTTCCGTTTTGTAACTTTAATATTACTCTATTTATAGATTTTTCAATTTTGGAGTTGTATGGGAGGTGGGCGTGTTAGTGAGTGGATGACGCCCATTTTTCTTACACACCTCATTTTTGACATAAAATAGTCAAGTACCGAGTTTCGGATTTGTATCTTTAATATTAGCTTCTTTATAGAGTTTTCAATTTTGGGGTTGTATGGGAGGTGGGTGAGTTAGTGGGTGAATGACGCCTATTTTACTAACCCATCTCAGTTTTGACATAAAATACACAAGTACCGAATTTTAGCATTGTAGCTTTAATAATAGCTTCCTTAGGCGTGGTTTTCATCCGATCTAGCCCATTCTCGAACTTGATCTTTGCTTTTTAAAAAAAAACTTAAATATAAAGTTTCATAACGATACCTTGAAAATTACGGCTGTAATCGTGTCGACAGACAGACAGACGGACAGACGGACAGACAGACGGACATGGCTAAATCAACTCAGTTGGTGATGCTGATCAAGAATATATACACTTTTCTTTACCTACCACACCTCCTTTTGGGTGTTATACACGGCGTGACAACATTAATATACCCCTTACGCAGTACGCGTGGGGGTATAAAAATGCAGTATTAGAAGTGGGATAATTATAAGGTTTTTTATTATAATATTATCAATATTTTTCATAACTTCTTTCGGTGTGCTCAAAATCAACGCACACTTTCCGTTTAACTTTTAGTTTTCGGAATACCTTGAAAATAATTTATCAGCACAATATGATAAAACTATTTTGCTACTTACTATTCACTTGGAAACTATTAAAATAATTATGATTTGTTATAAGTTGCGTTTTTTTCGGCCCAAAATCTTGATCTAGTACTTGGTGTGCAATAAAAACAAAGTCAGCAAATGAACCAGAACGAGATCTGAATCATTTCTTAAATCCAAATTATATAGTACATATTTAGTAGTAGAACTAACTAACTAGCTGAACTTTGCTGTTGCAATAAGCTTTGCGCGACATCTTTATTATGACATCTTAATGAATTTTCGCAGTTGCAATATGATGCGCGCGCCATCTTTGTTTTTAAACCTTTGTATCATATTCAGTGCAGACACAAACCGATGGTTTCAGCGCTTCTGTTGCATTGAATTAAAAGTCACTTCGATACAAAAGCGTTTGCTCTCCTGAAACCATAGATATAAGAGATAAGGAAGTGGTGTTCTGAAATCAGAGTGCGGTACTTTTCTTACTGGTGTATGTTTACGTAAATACATAAACAGTCACTCTGGGCCATGTTCGGTTGTTGCGTACTACTAGGCGCAGTTTTTTGATAGGAATTGCATATGAAACAAGTTTCTGTTTGAGTGGTTAAAAAGTTTAAGGCCCATTAACTGATCTCCAAAGTTTAAATTCCTTAACCTCAGATTTCGTAAACAGAGTTTAAATTTTAAACTCAGATAAAATTATTTTCGTAACTTATCTCATTTTTATCGGCAGTTTACTTAAACTCTGTTTAAAAATTTAAACTGAGATTAAAAAACATATTTGAGCGGCACTGTAGTAAAAATTCTACAACTTTGACGTAGAACATCAAAATATTTCAAAAGTTTTTGATAAAATAATGCAAATTGTCAGTTTCATTGGTATATTTTTTTTCAAAACTTAAAATATGTTTTTTTTTTGTTTATTGTTTTGAATTTTTTGAAGTATGATTTTTTTATTTTTTATTTTTTGTTTATTATTGAGAATATTTCCAATGTTCTCAGAGAAGTTTTGACAAAATCTAAGTTTAAATTTTTTAAACCTAGAATTTCTGTGTTTAAATTTAAACTTGCCTCAACAAGTTAAACTTAGAAGGAATTTTAAACTTTCTTTAAGCTAAACTTTGTTTAAAATTGAGATCAGTTAACGGGCCTAAGTGAATGATTTATTTATTTGAAATCATTTTATAATTTTATTTCCACACCACCCTTGAGGTATACAATTTGGTGCGTTACCGATTTTTTTGGGTGTTCGGTTCCCCTATAGGCCTATTTCACCCATAAAGAAAAGAAATCATTAGAAAAATATTAATAAATCATTGAGCTCTAAGCTAAATACTAATTTAATACTAATATCATACTAATTTAATTTAATATACTGACAGTTAGGGCGCAACGAAAAAGGACGGCCCCTTTAAAAAACAATGCGGCCTTGACGTTGTGTTCGTGCTTTGACAATTCTATTCGCTGAAAAATGGCGCGAAAACGGCGAGCTCTTTTTACGATTTTTTTCTTATATTTCTTATTGGATATATATTCATTTTCAATAAGTATTCACTGTGTTCACACTACTTTAATATAAATAACGTGATTTTGCCATTTTAAACACACCGACGTGGAAATCATTACATGTAAAAGAAAATTGCACTATTCTTAATTTTTTGGCCATTTTCACAGCTATACACAACACAACGCATGTTTATAGTATAAATTTAAACTGTTTTTTTATAATTTAACACTTTTAAGTATCTAATCACTAATTAGTTCATTTTTATAGTTTTCTTGAAAGCACGTCGCACTGTTTACCAAAGCGTTTCGATCTATCAAAAAACGATACGAAAAAAGCCACACTTACACGTACACTGTATGTGTGCAAAACACCTTTTCCTTATTTTTTACTTCTTTGCCCGAAACTTAATCAACAAAACTGTTTAAATAAGGCGGTAACATTTATATATATTTTTTTTCATATATAGCGATACGGCTTAATACCCATGCTCAAGTGTGAACACAAATCCATGGAAATGCTGAATTTAAATAACAATGAATTCAGCATTTGAGCTGAGACTGATTCAGCCTAAACAGGCTCTGAGAATGTATAAAAAATTTCAGAATCAAATTCAAAGCCGTTTAAGAGACATTTAAGTTTTTATGAGTAGTAAAAAGTCTGTAAATGAGTAAAAAGTCTTCTGTGAATGTGAAAAGTCTCTTTTAAACGGGTTTTTCTCGAAATGACTTTTTTGAAACGGTTTGCAGTCTAATTGAAAAGTATTCGTCCGATTAACTCAAATCTTGTTTTATTTTTTAAAAATTAAATAGAATTTTTTTCTATGTTTTTATTCAAGGTACAATTTCGTGTATGAAAAATTGTGTTTTTTTTGTTATAAATAAGAAAATAATTTTTTTAAATAATTTGTTTTTTTTAATTTTTCCGTGCTTACGTTCCTAAGGCCATTTCCTCACGGAGCAATTCAAAAGTAATGTAATTGCAACAAACGTTGCTAACTATGCCTTCACATGAAGAAACTTATTCAAAACTAGTTGGCAACACGTTTGCGATAAGTTTTATGCAACGCTGCATGCTGCAATTTATATCACCAACTTGTTGTGTTTTTCTTTTGGTTCTGTAGAATGCTAAAAATTTAGCATAAATTTGTTATAGCTCTTTTACTGGATGGTAAAGTAATAACTCTTTTTAATAACGGATAGACCCAAATCTTTTTTGTCGTTTGTTTATTGTGTAGAGTAAAAGAAAAGAAATAATTCTGCTTGATGCTCACGCCGCTTGTTTTTTTGGGCCCTAAAGTAGAATTATGTCTGTTTGTATAACAATATTCAATGTTGCGTTGTAACATGTCTTGCTCTTCTGAAAGCATAGGTTGCAATTAAGTTTTGAATTACAGTGGTTTGAAACTTTCTAAACAATTGTGTTGCAATTGCATTACTTATCAATTGCTCCGTAAGGAAAAGGCCTAAGGCCATAACTATTAATAGAAAACAAAACAAAAAAAAAACATTGTTAATTTAAGACTCAACTAATAACATAAAAAAAAATTAAAATAAAACACTACAGTTATTCGAAACAACCCTTTTTTAATCAAAAAATTTAAACTGGGCCTCAATAAATGAACTTTCTTATGGGAAATTATGAAAACTGGCAACAGTGATGAAAAATGTTAGCTGTATTTTGTTTGTTTATTGACTCACACATATTTAAAATGTTTAAGTCTTCTAAAGATTGGAATCTACTTACAATATTTGCTTTTTACGGCTCATTCTTTATTTAAGCATAAAACATGTACAAATTAAGTAACTTCGAAATTAAGTAATTAATCATGAATTTTATTCCTGCAGCTCAAATAAAATGCTCTTTATAAAGTTTTAAATTTTGTGGTTGTATGGGAGGTAGGCATTAGAGTGGGTCGGTTTCCATACAATATTACATTACAATTATTATTACAAAAATACACAATATTATCTTTTTTAAAGTTTAAACTTTAAACCTGTGTTAGCCAATTTTTATTGCAGTGTCGGGTTTGTTCGTTAATATACGTGTTTTCGCATTTACTTGAACGCACTCTCCAACAATAAATTGTGTGATTAAAAAATCACTCATGAGGGAAAATCAATCGCTTCATATCAGAAATCACATATTGTCACACGGCCCTCAAAAAATCACGAAAAGTGATTTATTACACGAATCTGGCATCTATGAATATTACAATTTTATTATCAAAACTTTCGAACGTTCTCATAAAAAATCGAGCCTCTAAGTATCGATACTCGAAAGTTGTTCGTGCTCCAGTCGGGGTCTCTCTCTTCGTGAAGTGACAAAAGATGATTTTAATTTTTGCCTTTGCCTTGGCGAGTGGAAAATATTTCTTCGATCGGTCTGCTGTGAAAAATTTAATAGTCATTAAAACGGTGAGTTAAGCAATTTCCATTTTAACAGTTACATGTTTTTATACTTTGGGGGAAAGTTTTTGTTGAAAAGCATGAAGCTAAAATGTAAATAATTCCAATCAAAATGGCGAACAGTGACAAAGTCTAAATGAGATTATTTGTTAATAATTATTAAATGTGTCCATTATTTTAACAAAGCCCAAAGTGAAACTTCTTAAAGATTTTGCCAGGTGAGTGAACTTTTTATTTGACTTGAGTAAATTCATAAAAATAAATACGAATAACAAAGGCGAGTTGTCGAAGTAAAACCAAGATGGCGACAAAGACGACTACTTCCTATACATAATTGAATTTTGTTTCAGACAATGGAATGGATTTGCTTTTCTCGAAACGTTTATTAAACATTATTTAATTTAAAGCAAATCCAAAGAAAAACCTTCATAATACTTTTGTATGCGTTGCCCTTGTTTCCAATAGAATTTCTATCAAATGCAGTTAGTATATAATATGCATGTGTATGTATGCATATTAGTCAGTCGTGCTGTCATATCAACCTCTCCGCAGTGTTTGCATTACAATTAATTTTACGAAAGTTTGAATTAAATTCGTTTTCGAAGAAGCTGCAATCGATTTATACTAAAATTGATAAGCCAAAAATTATTTATTCGAAGTAATTTCTATAAGACAGCATTATTCTTCAATATATACTTAGAATGCATTATATTGGGTTAAAATTTAATGGCACAAAAGAATGAGTACGAAATTAAAAAATTAATATGACTAATATTCATTATTAAAGTGGGAAAGTTTGGAATTTTTATAATTTTTTATAATGCTAAAGCAGTCATGGTCAATGAAAAAAGTCTGTGAAGTAAAATTCAACTATGGATGAAGTTACTTAAATTTTATATAAATATATATGAGAAAATATGTATACTATAAGAGGTAATGTTCTTGTTAAGCATAACATTAGGGTTTACTTTTGCTCCTTTCGAAGTGTTTTTCAAATGGTTTAAAGACCTAGCAGTTTTAAATCAGCAAAACAAAGTATAAAATCTATATTTCGACACCCACATACATTATGGCTACGTCTGAATTTTTTAATTTCCCAAGGATGTGTGTACACACTTGTCTGCTGATTTCTCTACTTGTCTTCTGTCTTTCATCTTCAATTAAATTAAATTAAATAATTTATTTCTTCAGACCTTATAATACCTTGCAATTTGCTTAATTCACCCACATTTCTACCATCCACTGTAAAAACTTATTTCATCTGAGTGGTTACAGCAATGCCAGAATTGGTCGAAAATCCCTTCTTGTTTTAAATCGCTTTTCACCCATTTTTTTAAACAAACATCTAGCTTTAAATTCCATATCAAATTATTAAAAAATAATTCTAACAAGTCTGTAATTATTATGTTTATATTTTATATATGTTACTAATAAATTCTAAAATACATGTGTAATTAAAGTATTTTGTACTTGATATAAGTAATATATGTTAAAATTTAACTTAAAATGTTTTTCTATAGAAGGTGTGCATTTCAAAAAGCATACAGAATAACGCAAATTGAATTTATTTCCATGCTTAATTAATTAATTTTTTATTTTAATGACAAAAAACGCTGTTAAAATGAGCGATTATAATTGAGTTAAATAAACCAAAATTAATAAACTATGCAACTATTTGTAATGAATTAAGTTTTTTTGACATTCGTCGCTTAACGAATATTAATCTAAATCGACACATAAATTAATGTTTTTGAATTGTCCTTTGTTTGATAATAAGATCAACTTTTGGTTCTAACAATTCCAGAGATTTAAAAATTTATCCCCCATTTTGAGAGTTGAAAATCCCATAAAATGGTCGAAAACCCACATACTGGCATCACTGGGTGGTTATCATATGTTTTGATTCTATCGTACTCTTTCTACTGCCTTACAAAATACATTTAATATAGACGTTTTGTTGGTAACCCTGATCAGCACGTATATTACATTGCTTGTGATTCATCCTACGCACATATTTATATACATACACGATTAAGTAGTTAGTATGTAGAAATGACTTTATTTTTTAAGGAACAGTTATTAAATGAGACTTTTATTAATAATTTATTTAATAATAATGAATTGGTATATATAAAATATTTTTCAGGAATTAAAACAAGGCAACTGGAAATAGAGAAACGAAGGACAAACACAAAAGCAATCAATAAATTTGCAGACAGGAAGTTAAATTATTTTTAGTAGAAAATTAAACAAAGGAGTTTGTGCTTAGCCATATTCTGCAATAGTTAATATTAAATCAAATTAAAGGACGCGATTTAATAAAAGAACTTATTAAATTCAAGCAAGACAAAATAAACCTTATTAAAATTGTGTGCTGAAAATTCAGGTTGTGCTCACAGTGGAATTTAATTGAAGCTGCAGCTTTATCGGAGGTTACTCCCCAGAGTGACATTTCTTCTTACCCCGAAGTTTAAAAAAAGGTTTCATCATTCCACATTTAACGCTAACCGCACCTCTTACTCAGTCTTACGACGGTCCAACTCACAGTTGGCATCCAACAACTCAAAGAAACCCTTACAAAGAGATTATTACGAAAACAACCATCATTGAGGGAGTCAATAGCACCGGCGACATCAGAGTCAGCGGTAGTGGTAAAAAGACTGCAATAACGGCTAATCTACATAGTGCTGAATACGTCGTCGACGTCAACTACAACAACCGAGGAGGAGGCGGTGGCGTCAGCGACGGCGGACAATCACCGCCAATATCAAGTATTGGTAAAACCTTGCTTAATACCAATGCGAACCTTCTCCCGATCACTACAGCTACTGACACTTTCAATAATCTAAAGAACTTGGTAAAGATCGACAAAGGCTTGAACTCTGGTAGCAGCAGCGGAGGTTACACAGGTAACGTCAGCAGCAGCTATCGTCCCAAAGGTGTTAGTGGCTATAAAACCAGTGGGGCTCACATTGGTTCTCCCAACTTCAACGAAAGTAGAACCAACTCTGGTAGACCTGGAGCGGCTGGAGGAGCTTCTGGACATTTTTCAACCGGTTATAATAAAAATTCTGTCAAAATTCGTCAACACGATTCAGACGTAAGCCCACGGCCTCGACGTCCTTATCAAAGTGACTCGTCGTCGTCGCGTTACTATAATAAAAATAGTGACTTATTGGGTCAAAGCGGTCAAGCAGTGCCAATTAGCAGTGGCCGTGCTCCAACAGGAGAATCCGCTGAACGTGGTATAAACTCCACAACTGGTTCCGATAATCGCCGTGCTTATCAGTCAGGTAACGGTAATCAACATTCAGCTGATGGCAACTACAATCGTGGTATAAACTCATCCTCTGGCGGAAATTATCGATCCCAACAGAGTTCAAGGTATGAAAATGGAAATGGACAACAGAACCAATATGGAAACTCTTCAAGTACTGGCTTCAATTCAAAGCAATCATATGTGTCAAGAGTGTTGAATGAAAATAATGTAAACTCTCGCAAACCTCAAAAAGAGGATTTCGGTCACTATCGGGAATACGAAGAATCTCCTCGACAACGTTATAATAATAATAATAATAGCAACAACAACAACAGCAATAGCTTAGATCGTGCTAACGGTGGCCGCTACAAGTCGGCCGAAGGTAGCAGCACACAGCTTGTGTCAGCACTACGCCAAAGCGGAGGCAGTGACTCCTACGACCGTTCTTCAACTGATAGATCTTTTAACAATCGGACACCTCCAACACGCGGCGGAAATGCTTCTTCATCTTATAATACTACGCTTTCAACTCCTAACACCGCTGGCAGTTCTTCATTAGGTACTTCTCAAAATTTACAACAGCAACCAACTTCCGCACCTACACCTCCCCCGTCAGCTGGACGCTGGGTTCCACCATCTCTTAGACCTCAACATGGACTAACACAATGCGAAAAAAATGATGCTGTTTTTCGAAAGGTAAATATAAATAGTCTGGAATAATATTAAGCAAAGCTGTTAAAAGCTCACTTTTTTGAGCGTGCTCACATTCTGAGCTGCTCACTATTTGAGCACGCTCATTTTTTGAATCAATTAAATTGAATTGTAACTTCTGATGACTTCTTACGGATCATCAAAAATCGTGGAAAGCGACGAGAAAATTTGTACAATGCTTAAATTTCAATCAATCGTTGTTCTATCAAGACTTTGCATTTTAATTCCATTTTTAAAAATTGTCTAGATGCCTGATTTCTCCAATGTATATCAGTTTTTTTACGGAAATAAAATAAAATTTAATAAACAAATTGGGTTAAGAATAAATTTAATAAAAAGTGAGCGCCACTCACATTTTGAGTGCGCTAATATTTTTGTAAAAAGTGAGCGTTCTCACTTTCTTAAAATATAAGCGCGTTCAAAAAGTAAGCGGCTCAAAATGTGAGCGAAATGAACAGCCTTGGTTATTTTTATTTATTTATTTCAGTCTATGAGTATATGACATATTTACAGAATATTTTTAACAAAAAACTAATATAATTTAAACACTAAAAAATTACAAGATACTTCCACAAAAACGAAATAAGTGTATTTAAAAAAAATGGTTAGTTAATAAACGTTGAGTGCGTTAATAAATTATATACCTGCTAAACTATCGCATATAAACTTAACTGAGAGCAACAAAATTAGATGTGCGAAACACATTATACGAATTATCGATCTACAAAAAATATGTTCTCTTATTCACCTTTTTGATGTAAGCGGAATGTGAGCCTCTCATTTCATTGTTCTTATGAAACTAGTAATATCATCTGATAGTAGGTACAAAATATCTCAAAATGGTCAGATTATTGGTCAGTGATAATTATTTTATATTTTTTTTTTAATTTCAGTGCTCATGTAAAATTTACTCTTGTGCACACCACAAGTAGAATTTCGAAAAACTTATTATCCCACCTAAAAAAATATATGAGACCAAAAATATGAATCTTAAAAAATGATCTATCACTGACCTCGCCAATCTTTGTCGCAACTGCGTTTGATTAGAAACTTAAATTGATATTTTAATAGCCTATACATTCAATAATACCATACTTAAATAACAAGTGCATATCTGAAATGGTTTGAGAATACGATTGAAGTTATTCAGTACTTTAAACTCTAAACGCGTTTTTCACGAAACTACACTTTTTCAAATTTGGTGCAGTTGATAACTCGTAAAATTTTCGTGCGAAATTTGAAACTCTTTAATACTCCGCCATGTTGTTAAAACACTCTGCCACGTGGTGACCGTGGCATGCAGGTTAAGTGTGTGGCCTAGCATGCTCGAGCCCGGGTTCGATCCCCAGCCGCGGAGAAAAGTTTTTTTTTCAATAAAAAATTTTTCTGATCGGTCACCACCTCTCTGCAGACAATGGCAAACCTCAGAGTAAACAATGCCATGTAAAGCTTCTTGAGAACATGAAATTTAGCCGTTCGGAGTCGGCATAAAACATGTAGGTCCAGTTTTCGGTCAATTGTGTGCAAACATAACACACAACACAATTGATCATAAGAAGCTAGGTCAAAGTCCTTTCAAGGGCTGAAATGGCCAATTTGTTTTGTTTTTTTTTTTGTTTTGAGGTTCATGGAACGGGAAATACTTTCTACTTTTACATTTTTGTTTTTCTATTTCTGGCACAGTGAAGGTCGCTATCAATACAGCAGTTGGAGACTATATTGTTGGCCCTTAGTAGATTGCGAACTCGCTGAATTGTCCTTAAAGAAATTCCTAAAAATCACCTATCAAGCAGTTACATTAGTGGTGTCCCTTAACCATTTATAAATAAAATCAAATTTAATGCAATTTTTTACATCTCTGACTGAAAATAAGTTTTTTGCATTTGGAATAATTTTTACAAAATTTTATCTACTTAGGTTCGAGGTATTCTTAACAAATTGACGCCCGAAAAATTTCAAGAACTAAGTGACGATTTGTTACAACTAGACTTGAATTCAATTGGGATTTTAAATGGAGTTATACTCTTGATTTTTGATAAAGCTCTGGATGAGCCGAAGTACTCGTCTATGTATGCACAATTGTGCAAACGTCTATCAGAAGAAGCACCCTCATTCGAAGAAGATTCAAATAGTTTGTGTACATTTTTACGCTTACTCATTGCTGTTTGCCGTGAAAAGTTCAATAACCGTCTAAAGAAAGACGGTGCCGAAACCGATAACAACAATCAATTCAACAAAGTACACAAGCCTCAGTCGCAACAACTGAACTCTGAAAATGACACAGATGAAGAAGAGCGCCGTCACCTGGCCAAACAGCGAATGCTTGGCAATGTCAAGTTTATTGGTGAACTCAATAAACTCAATATGCTTTCAATACATGTGCTCCATCAATGTATTCAAGAGTTGTTGGACAAAAAGAAGAAGCGTTCTGCAAGTCCACAGGAAATGTGTGAGGACATGGAATGCTTGTCACAATTGCTCAAAACTTGCGGAAAGAACTTGGATTCAGAACAGGGCAAAGAGTTGATGAACCAATATTTCGACACACTTGAACGCCGATCAAAATCCACGGAATATCCTCCAAGAATTCGTTTCATGTTAAAAGACGTAATTGAGTTACGTGAGAACAATTGGGTACCTCGAAAAGTGGCAACCACTGAAGGACCAGTACCAATCAAACAGATACGCACTGATGACGACACAATAATTCGCACACCGTTTGCAAACAGAAATCGAGATAATCGCAATAATGATCGTGATGGAGATAGCTGGATGAACAGGTTCCATTTAAATTTACAACCGGGCTATAATGATTTGTTTGGAAGTTTAAGCGTTACTGGATCATCGCCAATTTTGTCTCCGTAAGTATTTAAAAAAAAAAAAATGGGAAAAAATTAATTTTTTATGTCATAAATCATACACATTACTTGGTTCCACGATTCTCAAACTGTGCTTTGAACACTGATGCTCCATAAATACAGGTCAATACCTTTATTCTTATAAAAGAACAAAAAATAGAGCCCTCTATACACTAAACCGATAAAAACACCATAGATAATATATCTTGTAATCATGGAATGGAAAAAAACCTTAACGAAAGGTTCCTTTTTGTTCGGTTCGGTGTTTTTGGAAAGAGCTCAATCTTTATTCCGCTTTTTTCGAATTCCGCTCTTCTACTCAAACACAACACTACCACGCAGAAGAAATAGAGCGGAATAAAATGTTAAGGGTTGTGCTGTTTGATTAAAAACATTATTTGCTTTGTTGTGATTTTTGATCATGATCAAAAAACCGTACCTTATGTAGCGAATGTTATTGCTGTTGAACAACAGTTAATTAAAAATTATCCAACATTATTATCCTTAATACAATAGAAATTATTTTTATACCCCCACGCGTACTGCGTAAAGGGGTATATTAATTTTGTCACGACGTGTGTAACGCCCATAAGGAGGCGTGGCAGGTATATAAAAGTATATATATTATTGATTAGCATCACCACCTGAGTTGATTTAGCCATGTCCGTCTGTCTGTCTGTGGACACGATAACAGCCGTAATTTTGAAGCTATCGTGCTGAAATTCGATATATAAGCTTTTTTTAAAAAACTAAGATCAAGTTCGAGAATGGGCTGAATCGGCTGAAAACCTACCTACCTACCTACCTCCCATACAACCCAAATATTGAAAACTCTATAAAGAGGCTAATATTAAAGTTGCAAAACTGAAACTCGGTATTTGTGTGTTCTATGTCAAAACTTAGGTGTGTTAGAAAAATGGGCGTTATCCACACTCTAACACGCCCACCTCCCATACAACCCAAATAATGAAAACTCTATAAAGAGACTAATATAAAAAAAAAAAAACAAAAACAAATTGGCCATTTCAGCCCTTGAAAGGACTTTGACCGAGCTTCTTATGATCTTATGATTCTTATGATCAAAAGAGACTAATATAAGAGTTAAAAAACTGAATCTCGGTATTTGTGTATTTTATGTCAGAACTTAGACGTGTAAGAAAAATAGGTGTCATCCACCCACTAACACGCCCACCTCCCATACAACCCCAAAATTAAAAACTTTATAAAAAGGCTTATATTTATGCTTCAGGAAAACAATTTGATGTGTTTGTTTTTAAGACACATAAAAATAACAAAATCTTCTAAAATCTCATAAAAAAGCTCTTTAACCCTTAAATGCTTTTTAACCTTTAAATGATTCTTTAACCCTTAAGAATCGGTCGTGGGGGTATTTTAACTTCGGCCAAGTCGAAGATATACCTTACTAGTTTTTTGTGAAAACATGTTGACATGAAATATTTCATATTTGATCACATATTTTACTGTATATTTCCAATGTTGCTCTTCTTCGTGATGTAATGATCCCTAACGACTGAAACAAAAAACCCAAAAGGTTGCTTTTAAGATGAACAAGTTTTAAGGATATAAACTCTTATATCCTTATATCCTATATCTTGAGTTGTTATTATTATGGCTTAATTTAAGTCTTTTTTATGTTGTACTATAAAAGAGCATAGCTCTTAGTGTACTGATGTTTATCTTTAAATAAATAAATAAATAAATAAATAACAAAATAAGTATGTTTCGACCAACTTCCCTGTTTAACCCTATCATCGCCGCACGATGCGTCTAATAATTTCGGGGTGAAATTTTAAGGGTTTGCTACTAGACTTCCCAGAAAGAAAACTCCATCATCAAATTTTACTGCCACCGATTCCCAACCCCCAGTACACGAGTGCCATTCGTAAGTCGTCGTGAGTTTCCGACATACTTCCGATACTTTCACCGACAGAATCGAAAAAAGTTTTTAGTGAATACAACTTTCCGATAATTATCGCAAACATTCCACTTTTGGCCTGGATTCGAACTCGGGACTTCTGGGTTGGCAGTAAAGCACGCTTACCGCTTGACTATCGTGGTCGCCATGTACTTAGTTTTTATCGAATTTTTTCAATTCGGAGTGCATGTTTGAGATCATAAATATTAGAATCATGATAGAATAACAAGGTAAGCGCATATTGGAGAGAAAGTGTGCTAGATGTCAAAACTCAGCTGTTCGAATTTAAGTTTTCTTATTGTTGTTGTTGCCTTTTCGCTTGACGTTTATAGCACCTCACAGCTTTGTTAGTGTAAAATTAGACATTTGAGCAGCCGTAAAAATATGAGCCTACCTTATTATTCTGTCATGATTAGAATATTAGAAAATTCAGAAAAATATTTTTTTATTTGTGGTCAATAGTGAGGTTTTATTTTGAATGTTTCTTTTGTATGTTTCAAAATACGAAGGAGTTAAGAATCTAGGGTCAAGACTTAATTTTCCGTATTCTTCCATTTAATGTTTAAATACACAAATTGTGGTTTTAATAGCTTGTAATGTGTCCGTCCATCATTACTATTTTAAGAAATTAATATTGTTTTATTAGATTTACCGGTAACAGCTCAAATCGGACTTACAACAATCAAAGGAATAATCAGAGCAATAATTATAATAATCGCTACAACAAGATGAATCAAAACGGATTGAGTGGAAATCGTGATGACATGCGCAGCAATCAACATAATAACAACAATCGTGATCAATCTTCATCACAGTACGGAAACCAAATGCTTAACAGCAAAGAATTGGCACCAAGATTTAAACGTAATTTAATGGCAACTAACCAAGATTCAGTCGAGAACCTACAAATGCGTCCAGCTGCAAATTCATTGTTATTTAAAGCAGCTTCGCAGAATCATAAATTCCCAACTATGCTTCCAATTTCCACTCCCCCAGGCACCAATATCAACAATCCTCAAATGAAGGACTCTCAGCTTTCATCGAATACACAGTATCCACTACTAGCTTCACCATCCTTGCATTTATTGAATCCTTCCCGACCTTCATCGACACCATCTGCAGAATATGACAGCAAAACAGTTTTATCAACAAATACTGAACAAGTTTTGAAGACCACATCTTCTCAACCCAATTTTTCAACATATACCACAATAGTTGAACCAAACACTGAAATTGATTTGAAGAAGTCTTCACTGACCGATAAAAAATTGTCTCTTCTTAATGCAGATCAGCCAGCTGTAATTGAAAGTTATGTTGATAAATCCGTTTCAAATAATTCAAGCTCTGCTAAGCAAAAGAAAGAAAAACTTCTTAATAGAGAAGAGATACTAAAGAAGTCATCCACTTATGTTAAGGAGCATTTTTTTTACAATGAAGATAACCAAGAGTTGTCGAATGCTACACAGTTGAGTGCCGTTACCCAAGGTTTTCTGCAGTTAAAAGTACCGGAAAAGTGTATGAAAGACGTTTGTGTTAGCCTGGTAATGGATGTTCTTGATAAAGCTGAAGAAAAATATTTCGAGAGGGTCGTAGAATTTCTACAAATACTACGGAAACAATCTATCATTAAACCGAATCTAGTGCTAGAAATTTTTAAGCAAGTAATAAATAAGATGAACGAACGTGATTCACTGAATCATCGTATCACGACACACGTAGCTAACCTTCTCAGCAAAGTAGTCTGTGATAATCTTTTGAAGCTCAATGACATTTCAAATTTGACTGATAATAGTCAACATTATCCACTGTTCCTTCTTATATTACAACAATTGCATAAATCTATTGGAAAAGAAGCTCTAGAAGAGATGTTCCGTTCTAGCAAAATCAATTTGATGAATAGTTTACCGGAAGCGGATCGTAATAAACAACGTTTAGTTGAAATATTAGATGATCGTAACCTTGCATTTCTCTGTCCCTTAATCAAAGTTCAAACAGAAATGCTTAAGCAGCTAAAAGTTGAACCCAATGCTTCAAATTTTTTTAAATGGATCAAATCAAACGTGGACTCAAAATACTACAAGGATCCTGGTTTTATAACTGCGCTCATGACAGTTATTCTCAAATATATAACAGAAGTAAATTTAGTTAAGCAGGAAAATAATATGATTTAATAACATTTGATTTATTTTCTAAGGGCACAAGCTTGGCTGAAGGCGTTGATACTAAGAAGCATCCTGAGAAGACTATTATTGAGAAGGAAGAATCAATGTTGCAGAAATATTGTCCAATACTGCAAACTTTCCTTCAAAGCAATATAGATTTGCAATTAATTGCCGTGTACGCCCTACAAGTATTTTGCAACAACGAAAACTTTCCCAAAGGTTTTTTGGTTATATATTTTTTATATAGTTTTATATTCATTATTGTATTTTCAAAGGTATGTTGTGTCGTTGGTTTAAATATTTATACGAGGCCGAGGTTATTGAAGAAGAAGCATTTATATTATGGAAAGAAGAAATATCTGATAAGTATCCAGGAAAGGGAACAGCTCTATTTCAAGTTAACAATTGGCTTACTTGGTTGGAAGAAGCCGAGTCTGAAGACGACGAAGATTAAAAAACAAAAAATTTAAATATAATTGCATCGTAAACACATTTAAAACAAAAAGAAAAGAAATAGCATGAAAACATCGCAAACTTAGCAAGCAGTTATTTGTTCAGTGAATTATCTCTTAGGTCAACTGACTAGAGAATATATGACTACAAATTATGTCCAATAGTTTTAATAATTTAACTGTTCAAAGATAAATACATTTTTAAGTAAATCATGCGGATTTAGTGTTTGATTCCTATTCAAATACCAAAATTAATGCATTTCTTTATAACATTGATGATATACTTATTCAAATCCTACAATAAAAAATGCAACTTAAACGTTAAAATAACAACATCAAAACGATTGAGTTGCATGAAAAAAACGTTGTAGTTTCTTATTTTATTCCACTAATGCTTTGTCCGAATTTGTTTATATCTTCGGAGTTACTGAAGATAATTTATCCAGGGCTAGAGCATAGTTTTAGGAATTAAAAACAATTATATCGACCCGTTTGTGCGAAATTATCGTATGCAGCGTTGTCAGATGAATATACCTCAAAAATTACCTTATTCTCGCATTTAATTCTCTCAAATTACCACACGTCAAAATCACACATCAAATTACCTCAAAATAGTGCAAATTACCACAAAATTACCGCAAGCCAATGAAATACCTCAAATTACCTCAAAATCGTACAAATTACCACAAAATTACCGCAAGTCAATGAAATACTTCAAATTACCTCAAAATCGTACAAATTACCACAAAATTACCGCAAGTCAATGAAATACCTCAAAGTTGCTTAAAATATCACTTTAAGCAGTGTTTATAGCAAAGTATGAAATTATGTAACAAAAGTAAACTTAAATTTCAACATATTAATTAACAACAGTTAAAACAATAATTTTTATAATAACACGGTACAACACTCAAGAAATCCCAAGAGGTTTCTCAACAGTTTCTGAAAGTTTTGGGTTCGCTGAATACGAATTTGAAGTCAGAATTTTCGGGTCACCCTAGGTTTTCGAGCTACAGGGGAGGCAGAACCTTATCCCCCTACTGTTAATGAAATCAATATGACCGACCACACTACTTTTCCAAGAGGAACATTTTTTGCCTTGGAACCCATCCCCTCCGACCCTTCCGTATGGGGTCTTCCATACAAATTTAAGATTTTTTTTATATGAAAATTTTATTTAAAAAATTTATTATTATTTTATTGTAACACAAAAAATTTGCTTCAAATTAATTTTTTTTTTATTTTAATATATTTTATTATTACAATTTATTTTTGGTATTTCATTAATTTAATATTTAGAAATCTAGTTAATTATAAATAGGCAAACAGAAATTTTGTCGAATTTTTTGTTTAAATAAAAAGTTCATATAAAAAATATATTTAAACCATAAAATTTGTATGGGAGCCCCCATACGGAGGGGTCGGAGGGGATGGGTTCCAAGGCAAAAAAATGTTCCTATTGAAAAAGGATTGGGAGTCGGTCATATTGATTTCATTAACAGTAGGGGGTTAGAGTTATGCCTCCCCTGAAGCTCGAAAACCTAGGGTGACCCAAAAATTCTGACTTCAGATTCGGATTCAGCAAATCCAAAACCTTCAGAAACCGTTGTGAAACCTCTTGGGATTTTTAAAAACTTCAGTTTTGTTGTTCAGTGTAATTCAATTCTTTAATAAGTTCAAAAATTATTTCTCAAAAAAATTTTTCCAGCCTCATAGCAGACCTCGCACTGCTCATCATAATTTTTCTACTAACACATTCATAATTATAAAATGCGCCTAAAGTTTAAAAATACTTTAAGCTTACAGAGTTTTTGAATAACTATGCGACAATGATCTTTTTCTTCCAGACATAATTATTTTATTTTTCACTTTGCTATTAGAAATTATTTACGTTCTGTTGTTGTTAAATATCGAAAACAGTTTAAGCACAAACAAACTACTAAAAAAAGAATGCACAGGAAGAATGCATCAACAAGCGCATCCACTCAGTTAACCTTTTCTGTACACACACATAGTACAATAAACAAGGTAGCTGCAGGGCTATCAATCCTCTCTCTCTCAGAGTCGGAATTGTCAAAATCAATACAAATTATTTGATGTCTCCTTTTGTTGCTCTAATTCGCTCAGTACTTTTTGACAATTCTGACTTTCGGCTCTCAGCCTTGCAGCTACCTTATTTGTTATACTATGTACACACATAATTTCGGTATTTTTATTCTCTCGCGTGGGAAATATCGCACGTGGTAAAAATTTTCTCAAATACCAAAAGCACTATTTATAGTGCAAAACTGGTAACGCTGCTTAGATGATGCCACTATACGCAGTCAAATCAAAAAAATCGCATTTACCCAGATCGCAAAGTATGTAATAATAATGTTGGCACAAATATTAATATTAAATTATAAAATGCTCAACTCATCGAAACTTTCATTTCATCATTTCCATAAAGCAAATTAAAAAATTAAACAATACCCACAAATTCAGCTAACTCTATGAAAATACAACCCTGCGCTATCAGCAATTGTCAAACGCACGACCGAGTAGAAAATTTCTCAACTTTTTCGACAGGTCAGACTTTTGTAGGGAATGTGTTATTTCCACTACAATAAAAGAATATATTGTTTGATTATTTAATTATAATTTATTGAATAAAAATCAAGATTAAAAATAACGGGTATGTTCGAGCTTCAAACACTGCAGCTGTGTTGCATGATTTGTCAAAGCATCACGTTCTATGCTAATTTCTGGCAACATTGGCAAAAGCAAAACGTTCTAGCGAACGAAAAATGAGATTTGATGCGCAGGAAATGCGAAAAAGCGGCAACACAAAATTTTTGTCTGCAGAATAATTATGGATGAAGAAATTTAAGATAAATGTTTATTTATTTTATTTTTTATTATTGTTATTGGCCACGTATATAAGTTTACTAATATAATTCAGGACTGTATTACTAATATAAAACAGGATGTAATTGAATGATTTTAAAAAATTCTTCGTCTTCGTCACTTTTCTTTTTTTCATAATCGCTGATATTAATTCTTGCTTCTTCCAATTTCAATAACAAACTTTTATCATTTTCTATGCTTTCCAAAATTAAACTTGCACAAAAATCCATTCTTGCTTTAATTTATGGAAATTGCGCAAAATATCAGCAACGTATAGGCCTTTTCAAACTATACTACATGTCCATCAGAATAACGGGAAATTTGTCCGAGCTTTCAAACAGTACTACATGTCCGATGAACATAATTATTTTTCATCGTTCATGCAGAGCACATAGTACAATGGCCAACAATTTCTTGCTGCTCTTGTTGTTGATGTTGTGTAAATCATATATTATGAATAATAATTATTATATTGCTAATAATACAGAATTAATTATTTTCAAAACTCTGCGTGTTGCTATTTCTCATGCTTCGCGTAGCTGTTCATCCCTCGACGATTTTTGCAGAATGAGAAATGCTTCAAGTCAGATGAACGTTCGTTTTTTGAAAATTTTGATTTTCATACTACATGTCCGATGGACCTCAGTTTTTGCTTTCAGACTTACTACATGTTGTACGACATGCAATGTCCGATGGACATGTAGTATAGTTTGAAAGGGCCTTATCAGCTGAGTATCTGCAACAGTGTTGCAAGCGTGTAGAAAGGCCGCAGTGTTATCGCATTTATTGAGTGCCTGGAACATACCAAACACAAGTGAAGAGAATGAAAGTTGAAAAATTAATGGAATACTAATAAGAATTTTGATACAAATTAATATGAGTACCAAAGAGATAGCTTTATTAATAAAGTCTAATGCCATACGAATAAGATGAAAAGGGATAATGATAAACCCTACACTTTACCCCTCCCTACGAGATTTGGCAGTTTTTACGATACAAAGTACGATCAAAGCTTGAGGTTGAATTATGAATTTCTTCATAACAACTCGTTGTTTCTACTTTACTTGTGGCTTACATTAGACAGTAGTGTAAAGACAGTTGCAACCCATTCACAATTTTTTACCAACACACACTCACTTTTGAAACTGTCTGGTCAACTGTCTGAACTTTTTTGAGGACAGTTGACTAGACAGTAGCTGGGACAGTAAAATGACATTTTCTATATAGAAAAAAATGGAAAATGAAAAAAACGCAAAATAACTCATTGGAAATTGAAGATACAACGTGATATGTATTTTTAAAAACATAACCAGCTCAAACCATTGCAATAATATTAGGAACACTAAATATTTGATATAAATAAATGCGAAATATGTTCACTGTTTTCTTTATTGTCTTGTCAATTGTCCGGACGCCAACTTCATAGACTTAATTTGGAAGAATTTTTGACAAAAACAAAAAAAACAAATTGGCCATTTCAGCCCTTGAAAGGACTTTGACCGAGCTTCTTATGATCAATTGTGTTGTGTGTGTTATTAAATGTTTGTACACAATTGACCGAGAACTGGACCTACATGTTTTATGCCGACTCCGAACGGCTCATGTTCTCAAGAAGCTTTACATGGCATTATTTACTCTCTGAGGTTTGCCATTGTCTGCAGAGAGGTGGTGACCGATCAGAAAAATTTTTATTGAAAAAACTTTTCGCCGCGGCTGGGGATCGAACCCGGGCTCCGAGCATGCTAAGCCACACACTTAACCTGCATGCCACGGTCGCCACGAATTTTTGACAACTAGACTTAATACATCTGGACTAATACATCTGGATACTTTCATATCTGGAACTCGTGTGGCAAACAATATGGCGGCTTGTATATGTTCGAGAAAGCGAACGTTCAAATTACAGAATTTGTTTGGCACTCACAGGGTTACATTTGAGAAGAGTATAAATGTACTCTTAAAAAGGTATTTATTGCTTCGAAATAAAATTATTTTTGTGCGGGTAAATAAAGCAAAAATGCTTTCCAAGTCTTCCACACCTGCTTACTTTTTTCGAAACAAATTTTTTACTGAATCCAAACAAATATCACGTATACTGTATGCAATTTATATAGAGTACTACCAAGTAGAAAACAAAAAGTACCAAACATTTCTCATATCGTACTTAAATTATTAAAATGTACTCCACATAGTACTACACTTATGTTTCAATACAACCCTGGTGTCGTAATGACTATAGAAATGTTTTTTTTTTGCTTTGTTGGGCAGAGAAAACCAAAAATTTTTGTCAACAAGCCAACTAGTGTGCCAAACTGGCGAACTAGCTTCTTAACTATCGAACTTGTGTGGAAATGGCCGCCGTGTGGCACACAAACACGCAGATTTGAAGCCTGCATAACAGTACGAGTCGGTTCACATTGGCTTCACTCAACCGACTAAGAAAATTTTTTGAACGGATATTTTGACTAACAAAATAATTGGAAAATTTCTATTTTAAGTAATATAGTGTGAAATTAAATAAAATAAACATATTTTTATATATCACAAAATATATACAAAAGGTCTAGCTGTTAACTTTTCAAAAAAAATATATATTTTTAGTAACTTAATAACGTAAATTTTTTAGAAAATAACGGTTCTTTGTATTATAAAATTCAACTTTGGAATAAATTCGCTTATAAAACTAAAAATATTGTAACAATGATGTTTATAATAAATATACACCAATACCTCGCTATGCGTCGTTTCGTTTTGCGTTTTTTCGAAGTTGCGTCGTTACAGAATTAGTACTAATTTTCACTGTGCGTCGTTAGATTTTCGAAGTTGCGTTGTTTTGGGTTCGACTCTTTAATTTTTTTTTCTAAAAGATGGCATGACTTCTGTTTCTAATTGCGCCATCCCATCAAAACTCGGGGAATCCCTTTCTAACTGAAAATCATCGCAATTTTAATACAGTTTTATTTTCACTTTGTTTTGCTAACTTTAGAGTTCAGTTTTGTTATGCTTTTTGTAACGTTTCAATTAGTGTGTTGTGCTTTTTTTTAAAAGAAACTAATAAATTTTTTCGGGTTGTTTCTGGTTACAAAAGAGGTAAATATTTTTCCAAGTTATTTATTGGCAGAGTTATATTATTTTTTTTATTACATACACTTGTAATTTTTTTAACCAAATGAGTAGAAAGAGCGCTGCTGGTAGTATGGTATGGAGGAAACTGACATAAGTGAATTGTTCAAGAATTGTCTAATTAAGAACTTTTAATGAATTGCAATTTGCTAATGAAGAAGATGACAGTGACCGTTCAATAAAAATCTCCGAAGAACAAAATTTGACCTCCAAACAAATTTCCAATGTGTTTGATTGACGATGTGTTTGATTGACAAAGCTATGTAGATTTTCTAAAAAAAAACGATCTTGACAGCGGAAGGAGGTTTAAAGTGTCCTAGGCGGTAACTACGAATAAGAATTGCTACAAGGAAATTTCTTTTATGTTGAAAAAAAGCTGTTCAGCAAACATTGAACCAATTTTTTTTTAAAGAAAGCCGACTTACGACAACAGCCACTATGGACTCATCTGACAGCGATTAATTTTTATTTTGTTTTTATAAATTAATTGAATATTTTATTTTGTTTAAATTGAATTTTTGTTTTGTTTTTTGTGTGTATGTAATCAAATTTTATATTACCCTTCAAACATTTTATGAGGCTCTCCAAAAAAAGACTTTAAAAAGAGTGTTTTCTATGCGTGTTTTATGATGACTCATTAAATTGACTGATGAAAGAGTCTTTAATATGATTATTAAATGATTACTCGAAAATAAGACTCATACAAGAGTCATTATTGTACCTGATTTATGAGTACGCATAAAAAATCTCATTAAAGAGTCCTAAATAAGACGGTGATACGATTGTTCATAAAAAAGACTCATAAAAGGATCATATACTGATTCATATAAGCGTAATCATAAAGAGTCTTATATACGAGTGTTTCATGAGAAAATAGAATCGGATTATTGCAAAAAAACCATATCTAATAAATAAATGAGAACTTAAAAAAGAGCTTTTTTTATACAAAAAAACTTTTTAACTGTCCGTTATGAGCACATGCTATCCAGGCGTCGCTTTTCGTAGCATTGTTTGTTTATGGCGATAAACATGCATTAAAATTGAACTCCAACAAATGTTCGTTGCAAAAAGACGATATGAGTCTGAAAAGAGTATTAAATATGTGTTTACTAAATATTTAATAAAAAAAGATTTTAAAAGATATTTTCTAAAAAAAAGAGTACTAAATATGAGTCTTAAAAGAGTACGTAATATGAGTCTTAAGAGAGTATCAAATATGAATCTTAAAACCGTCATTACTATGAGTCCGAAAAGACTCATAAAACAATCATTTTTATGAATCATATTTTAGGGCCCACAACATACGAAAATATACTCACAAAAGAGTCTTTTTTGAGCGCATTATGATGATAAACCCTCATATATAATAGTTTTGAAAGAGTCTTTTAAGAGTCATAATGTTTGCTGGGTATTTTTGTTTTTTAAATGTTTACTTTGTTCACTTTTCTTTTCAAAAAGTAGTATTTTCATAACCCTGGAACCTATCATGCTATCCAGGCGTCGCTTTTCGTAGCATTGTTTGTTTATGGCGATAAACATGCATTAAAATTGAACTCCAACAAATGTTCGTTGCAAAAAGACGATATGAGTCTGAAAAGAGTATTAAATATGTGTTTACTAAATATTTAATAAAAAAAGATTTTAAGAGATATTTTCTAAAAAAAAGAGTACTAAATATGAGTCTTAAAAGAGTACGTAATATGAGTCTTAAGAGAGTATCAAATATGAATCTTAAAACCGTCATTACTATGAGTCCGAAAAGACTCATAAAACAATCATTTTTATGAATCATATTTTAGGGCCCACAACATACGAAAATATACTCACAAAAGAGTCTTTTTTGAGCGCATTATGATGATAAACCCTCATATATATTAGTTTTGAAAGAGTCTTTTAAGAGTCATAATGTTTGCTGGGTATTTTTGTTTTTTAAATGTTTACTTTGTTCACTTTTCTTTTCAAAAAGTAGTATTTTCATAACCCTGAAACCTATCATGCTATCCAGGCGTCGCTTTTCGTAGCATTGTTTGTTTATAGCGATAAACATGCATTAAAATTGAACTCCAACAAATGTTCGTTGCAAAAAGACGTTATGAGTCTGAAAAGAGTATTAAATATGTGTTTACTAAATATTTAATAAAAAAGATTTTAAAAGATATTTTCTAAAAAAAAGAGTACTAAATATGAGTCTTAAAAGAGTACGTAATATGAGTCTTAAGAGAGTATCAAATATGAATCTTAAAACCGTCATTACTATGAGTCCGATAAGACTCATAAAACAATCATTTTTATGAATCATATTTTAGGGCCCACAACATACGAAAATGTACTCATAAAAGAGTCTTTTTTGAGCGCATTATGATGATAAACCCTCATATATATTAGTTTTGAAAGAGTCTTTTAAGAGTCATAATGTTTGCTGGGTATTTTTGTTTTTTAAATGTTTACTTTGTTCACTTTTCTTTTCAAAAAGTAGTATTTTCATAACCCTGGAACCTATCTTCGATCTTTACATGGTTTGCTATAGAAAATCATCATTCACTTCGTTTCAATTTGCGTTCTGTTTTTTTGGAACGTAACCATGACGCAAAGTGAGGTATTGGTGTATTACATACCAATCTTAAAGATCCATTGAGTAACGACAAAGGTATTGATGTGTTTTGAACAAATCTTTTAACAAACAAATTTTTTAAAATCGATAACTAATAGAGCTATCGATTTTTTGTTCGGAGAATCGTATTTTTTTGTTGTTTTCTGCCAGAAAACACTTTCAAATCGCGGGTCCCGGAAATCGTAATCGTGCCTCATGGTGAAATAAATAAAAGGTATCCTCATCCGCAATATCAGAAAAAAATAGGCTGCCTTATTTTGACAACTTCTTTCAAACCGGAGTAGGACTGCATATTTTTGTACTTTACTGATACTAGAACTTTTTTGTGATGCCACTTGAAAATGCTACTATTATACATGTAACATTAAAATTTAAGAAACTTTTTTTTTGCAATATGTAAATTTTAGCTTTTATAATTATCTTTCATTAGTTCTACCCAAAAATATTTTTTAAAAATACAACAAAATTCAGCAAACTTAAAATATTTATTTCCATATCAAATTGATGAAAAATTAACATTTACAGTCATACCTAAATTGGAGCGTTAGCGTATTTTAAATGTCAAAATTTTCTCATGTTCGAATGTTTTGTATGTAGCATACCGAAATAAACAACGCGCTAACGCCAACCCATCTGAATTTCCAATTTTGACAGAGCGTTAAGAACAAATTCTCTGTATGTGACAAATAAAAAAAAAAATCGAAATTGTTTTTTTTCACATTTTATAAAATTTCTGATCAATGATTTTACAATAGGCAATAGGCAATAGGCGCTTACCTTTTTTGAGAAGCGTTAAATAACACAACGCCTAACGCTCCAATTTAGGTATGACTGTTAGAGATACATTTTGATGGCTGTTAATTATATTTTTATTTTTAATTCTGAAGGATCCTTCGAGAAGTTTGAAGGATCCTTCGAGAAGTTTGATCTTTTCTATGAAGAGTGTATTCGGTTTTAGAAGAGAACCGCATGACACTTGGTCAACACAAGCCCACGAATCAGCGCTTTCTTGACAATTTTGTAATTGAGTTTCCTCATTATATAATATGCAACGTACTCTGGCGCATCTTCATGTAAAAATCAAACTTTTGGATTGTGTCTGAAACGTCTCAGTTATTTTCATAAGAGACCCTTGCTTGAGCTTGAGAGCGAACGTTACTCCGTCTCATAGCAGTAAACATTTGTTTTCATTGAAATTATTTTCGAGTTTTTGGCTTTATAAAAATAAAAAACATAAGTGTTAATTGTCTAATCTAGTGATGTTCAGCTTATCAGCTCGCGCTGCCGGCTTCGGGCTAGCAGCAGCTCATCACATAAAACAATAACAAAGTAACGCGTAGCTAAATGTGTATTCGACAACATTGCACAGTGGACAAAAGCGAAAATATGCCTCTTATATTTTAAATTATTTTGCAGATTCACAAAATAACAGCAAAACTTATACTATTATACCCGGTAACGTGCTTTGTCAGGTTATTTCTAGTTGTTTCTTCAGTTTTTTATGTGTGAAAACTTCAGAAATTTCCCACTGAATTCAAAGTATTTTTGTGAAAACATTGGATGCCAAATTTTATTTAACAAATCTGGCAAAAGATTAAATTTATTTTTGAAATTTTAAAATCGTTTTTATAAATATCTTGAATTAAAAGATAAGTTTAATAAAATACATTTCTCACCTTCAAATGTTAACACAGCTCTTAACACTTTAATTTTAACAATATATTCACTTACATTTTATTTAAAACTTATTTCAATGAGAAATATCTTACGCACTTATGCCATCACACTTCAAACTCACTTTACATTTAAAAAGAAAATATTAAATCGAACTAATTTCTTACAGATAACAAAATTTTCTCTGTGCTTGCTTGGTATCGAATTCAACAATCTAATCTCAAAACTGTTCCACTGTAAGGAAGACAAACACAAATAAGCAACCCAGCAAGAAAAATGAACTGTATCCGAGTACATGAATATGATTACTTATGCCTATAAACGCATTTACATAAAGCATAATACTTTATTTAATTTATCATACAGCTAAATTGTCTGCACTTTTCAAAAGTAATGCTTTTTTCTGTTTGCATGCTTAAACTGCCTAAAACTTAACATAATCAAACTGCCTATTAAATGTTCTCTTTCTCCATTGACTTATACAAGTATATTTACATACAAATATAAGTTGGAATTAACTATATTTTAGGAAAAAAAGATATTGTTAAATTAAAAAGTTTCAATATGAATTTTTTTTTGTATAACAGCTGACTACATTGAAATAAATTTCTGACTGGGTTTTTTGTTCAAATAAAACATACACACAAACAGTCAGCGAGCTCGCCGTGCACGCGGTCAGCTCGTAAGTGCAGAAAGCTCGCAGGAGCTGAGTTGAACATCACTAGTCTAATCTATATATAATATAAAGGAAAACCGTTAAGAACCATTTTCTCCTGTGATTTTCAACCGATTTTGATAATTTATTTTTAAATGAATCAGAGTGCGGATAAGGAGAGCACCTACTATTTTTTATAATTATAAAAAGCCAAACAAAAGTTGGTCGAATTTCGACCCAAGGCGATACTAGTGAACATGAATATACATTATATTTAATTAATGAATATTCATTAAATCAATGAATAATGAATTTCATTATTATTAATTTAGCAATTATAATCTAAATTTAAAATCATGTTTCGAGAAATATTTCTTAAAGTTATCATCTCTATAAAAATTCGATGTTAGGTTTTTCGGTTTTTTAAATAAAACTTTTGCTAGGATCATATTTTTATACGAACACACGACATAAATCAATTCTATCGCGGTAACATCAATCTTATTGCCGAAGATATTTTCCTCTTAGTAACTTAAACTCCCTATTGGTATTCTTCAACCACTCATTACCGGTGAATATTGTTACCATATCTTTAGGTGGTAACAAGCAAAACAGCTGACTTTCTATTGTTTAGATTAATAGTATGTTTACACCGAACTTAAACATAACGATTGTGTTTTATTACAAAACACGACTGTTTACACCGCTTGGCGTTGTCCCCTTTGACGTTGCCACCCTACATTTTCCATAGTGTGTTGTGACCTTTACAGTGTTTTAATGAAGTTTAATAATAAAACGAGCTGTGAGATGTTTTAATTTTTGTGTGGTAAAACACTCACAAAACATAGTAATTTGGCTCTTAAACGCGGTAAATGCGTTAAAAACGTTTCGGAGTTTCGGTGTAAACATACTATAAGACAAGTGCTTGAAGTACGTGCATATTTCATGCTAAGGAAAACAAATATATTTAAAGATCATAAAATGCAATTATTTCTATGTACTTCTCATTGCCTATTGTTGACAAATCACCACACTATAAAACAGAATTGCCATTTTATGGCTCTTTAGTCTTTTTAAACTCTTTTCTTTAAAATTATTAAACCATAAGATATAGTGTAACACCATGTTTCCAGCTGCACGAGATCCTGTGAGTTTGTGAGATTTCGTAAAAAATCTAGCAGCTTTTCCATGCAAATTAAAAATTTGCAAATCTTGTGATTTTAACAAAATCTGATACAAAATTTCATAAAATTCAATCCGGAATCTCTTAAAGTGCTTGTATCCACTATTTGGAAAAAAATGTGCTTCATAATATAAAAACAACTGAATAAAGTCCTTATTGTCAAACAAAATCTAGATGCATCTAGATGTCATATCATGCCAGTGAACACACTTTGAAATCACTTTCTAAAAATCGCAAGCAGATGGAAATATGGTATTACCTCTAAGCCGTGTAATGAAATTACAAAAGTTTCACAAAAATTGTGTAAAAATCTTTGTTTATGGAAAATGTTACTCTGTAGTATATTGATGTGCACTCCTTACTTTCTCAAATTTTCGACTCAGACTTATGAAAGGTTCATAAATAAGAGTATTTTCTGAATCACAATCATGTTTGCTTATGAAATATCCATAAATACGAGTCCTTTATGAGTTATAATTATTTGCGCTAATATATAAGAGTTCTTTTCGGACTAACAGTTATGTGTGCTCATAAAAGGTTAAAAAATAAAACTCTTTTCGGTATTATGAGAGCTCAAAACTTTGAGCATACCCTCGTTAAAGAGTCTTAAATATGAGTGCTGCTATACATGTTTATTGTGTAAATATATTAATAGACAGCTACCTTGTTTATTATACTACGCTTGCAAGTGTGGTCGCAGTGTTAAAATACTTTTTCACAAAAACCAACAAACTACATCCCTGATTTCACTGGTAGCAACAAAAACGTCTGTCAAAAGTTATTTATTGTTATTGTAAAACATATAGATTTTGGTAGCAATCTAATTTCAATAATAACATACTATGGACACGATATCTTCCGGAGAATATGGTATTAAACAATCAACGACACATCAACAAAATCAATTTTCTAGTTCGTATGCTGAGTTTTTAATCGAAGAAATTAAATATTCGTTTCGACTGTTGAATATGAATGACTCGGCAATGATTTTCATCTGTCGTGCTGATCCAGAAATTTTGGACAAAATGGGGGTCTCAATGAGAACTGAAAACAATGCAGAAGTAATAGGAACCAGTGTCCTGGGATCTCATACAAATTCTGAATCACAAACGTTGGCGGAGAAATTAACAAAGCGTTTTACGCTTCAATTTTACGTCAGTCTGAACGTTCAGATGGATCGGATGACTGGACCTCTATTGGAAAAGAAAATAATTGAGTATATTACCTCTACATATAAAGTTTAATTTTAAACACTGATTTTAAATTGAACATTAAAATAACCCTGTAAATAATTGAAAGGAATAAAATGAATAAGTAACTAAATTTGTTCTAATTTTGGACGTCCATTATACTGACAATCACCCTGGTGGGTCCTTTGCTTTGAATTATTATTTCGTTATTGGTGCAATATTTATATGAATATGAATGCTCAGTATTTGGTGCTAGTTATTTTTGGAATGTTCTTTTAGTAACGAATCCCATGTAGACTGACCAGATTTCGCTGAGAGAACCCCACGGACTTTTGGTTTTGTGCTCAGGATTGTTCCGTAGATATAATACTAAGTTGATAGAGGGCGGTTGTGTGTTAATCTAGATGGATCGTAAAGTATAAATTATTTCTAAAAAATTAATAAGTGTTTTATCAAATATTAATTAAAGTCTATTGTGAGTTTTCTTCGAGTTCAAGCGTTTCTGTTAAGCGTAACGCAAAATATTCAAGCTATATTGTTCGTGTTATACATGTGTATATGAAAGTGTTCATTTTAACAATTAGTAGTGAATAAACTGAGTTATTTTAAAATTCACTTATTGGATCAATATAAAAAATAATCAAGTTTCTATTATACGTTTGTCTGTACGTATTGTTGTTTTAATGTGAACATATTTGTAATTTAAATTTCCGAGCGAGTTTGCTCTAACATTTTATCTTTAAAATCATAAATTTGTTTACGCAATTCCAAATGCGTAAAAGAAAAATAAAAACTTATTTTGTGCAATTCAGAAGCAACTCTTACTCGAATAGTTTTTATTTATTTATTCATGTCTACTGGTTTACACCCTTACAGACTTAATAACTTAACCCAATAATATAATAGAATTGATTATATTTGACTATTTGGTACATAATATGGCACAGAACGTCCACAGTTTATACTTTAAATTAATTTTTAAATTTGTTTAACTAAATCACTTAATATTCTATTCGTAATGAACATGATTTATTTTACCATACTAACAAGATTCTGCAAAAATGCAGCATTTTCGACTATGTCGTAATACAAGACGTAGAATTAAACTATACTTAAACAGACGCAAGAATGATAAAGCAACGAAAATTAAATTCATTCTATTATAAGTACATAAAAAACGCATTGGTTCTTTAACGCTATTTTAAAACTATTAAAGTAGCTATTGACAATATGGCATATCTCTTATTTTTGTAGGATGAATATTAAAGGTTTATACCCCAAATAATAAAAAAACGCATGGGACCAACATGTATAAATGAACGTCATAATTTAATTATGAATATTTTATTTCGCGCAGTTGACTTTTTCAACTTTGATGTTCAAAAAAGTCCGGCATCAAATGATACCAACTCACTATACAATTATGTACCTTACGCCGGGTATGAGTGAAGCCAATTAGGGCTACATATAGATTTTCAATGTCTTCTTCGAGTCAGACTGTAATTCAAATGAAGGACAAAACTAATTTTATTTTAAATTAATGCATTATTATTAAAAAAAAACAATAAAAATTTATACAAATTATACTCTCATAAATATAACATACCAACTTGTTACTTGGTCTTTTTCATTCGAAAAAATTAATTTTTAATATGACTGTAGAATACGTGCTTCAAATTTCAGATCGATATATTAAATAATAACGTGTACCTATATATTGTGTCACAAAAAATAACCTTTGAAGTTGAGTTAGGACGAAATGAAGTTATGACTTTCATTGCTTTCTTCAGAACAAAATACGATCAGATATATTGTATTCGATTAGAATTTAAAGGTGAATCCGAAATTATTAAAATAGCGAATACATTTTAATATCAAATTTCATATTTCAAAGAAGAGATATTTATTTCTATATCTAGCTTATCTGAGAATCTAAGATATCTGAGAATCAAATAATTTTTTTATTTGGTTGGCTTTAATATATCAACGGAAAAAAATACAATTATTTTCTAACTTAATTTAAAACCTAATCCATATAATTCTCGAATTAGCAATATTGCATTTTTTCGAATTTGAAACGAATTCGCAATCTCGTAAAATAAAATACATTTTTATATCAATGCATCATTTTTATTTATTTTTTTTCTTTAAATTTCGTGATCCCTTCAGATTTCAGATTCAGAATAGACGAAAAACACCAAATACAAGAAATAATAATATTTTTTTTAGTCTCAGCTGGGAATCGAACCAACGACCCAATACGTTTGAATATGAAGCAAATTACGCAGCTTAAAAGCTACAACTGCGATAGGTTTGTGGATAACGTGAAAGACTTGCATCCAGGGAACGTGGATACTGTTCCGGAAAATATTTTTGTTTTCTTCTTTATAACAATAATAAACTTTCATCATAATAATCGATTTGCGTAAGATATAAATATATTAAAAAAAAATCATTTCAAAAACAAATTGCTAAAATTATTAGAAAACGATTTGATATGTTAACATTCTCGTTTCGGTAGTTTTTCGATTATGATAAAAAAATCTCGTTTTATGATATAATCTCGATTATGATAAAAAAGTTTTCGAAATAAATATCTAAAATATTTATATTCACCTTGAATTCTTGTTCGTTTGGTTTATTGGCTATCTATAAAAAATACTTTCATACTTAAAACTTAATAACTAAAAGTTCGATTGAGATAAAATGTTTTGATTTGCTTTATCAAAAACTATAAGTTTACCTACAATCATCTCTAAAGTTAAAAACTCGGCTGTTTAGAACGCGTGAAAGAGGAAAACATTAAAAAGGTCCTCTAAGTACTATTCTTATATCTCAAGTAAAGAAGAGCCAGTTCATACTATTTTTCTACTCCAAATTACAAGCATTTCAAACCAAAGATACCATTATTTATCAAACGTTTCAAAATGGAACACATATGGCATCTAGACGATCGAACTGATAGCCTTTAAATAAATACCAATTTACTTACAAATACTCAAGCCTTATCAGAACTTTATGAACTTGTTTAAACTAGTTTGAAAGTCCAATTAAGCAACAACATCAAGATTATTTTAAGTTGGCTGATTTACTGTGTTATCACTTAAAATAAGGATTAGACGCTTGAGACTGACCTCTGGGTTATATTTATTATAAAACTGCAATATTCTTACTAAAATCTGAAACATTTTTACATACACATTCTTTATGAAGCACAATATTTATTTGAAACTTTTCAATACATTATGTGTCTCAATTTAATCATTGTCTCTTTTTAGAACAACCTTTCTTCCCATGTTCATAAGTCGTGAAAAATGAACAACGCAAATAACACCTTTAATTTTAAAAGTAAGGATAATAAAGTTTTGATAATGCTTTTTTATAAAACCAGAAAAAATGTAATTTTGTAATTGCTGAAAAACTATTTAGTTCTTTTCGATAAAATTCAAGTTCTTAAAAAAACCCACTTGGAATTATTAACATGTTCTGCTTAATTTCATGTGGAATCCTTTGATGCATAATTTTTTAATAAGAGATTAAATTTCGACTAAAACATTTCAAGCAGTTGTATTTACACTTTATGAGATTAAACTCGTTTAAAGATCAAAATATTGAAAGATCATTCCTTTGAGAATTAGTTAAAGCACCATAAGTCTAAGTGCAGTATTATGAGTAATTGTCACAAATCATTATTCGACAATCATTAAATTCGCTCATAAAGTCGTTTTCGATTTCTTTTGATTAATTTTTCAAATCGGCTAGGTTGTGACTTTGAAGCACAATACATTTACAAACAAACATCTTGTCGACTTTTTCCAAACACTTATACCTTTTTTGAGAGCAAAGTACACCAGACATTCATCGTTTTTATGGCTATCAGTCGCCCCCCGTCTCGACATGAATTCCATGCAATTTTTTATTTTTTCATGGCATGACGATAACAGTTGATAACAAAATGGAATCGCAAGAGCTTCAGCTGCAACTCACGTAACTGATCGGTTGACTGTTAGTGTTTCAGTTAAGTATTAACCATACCATCCGACAGCGACCTCCCTACCCTGTCTGCGGGCACAGTAAGATTCTGATAAGAAAACCATTATCGCGAATATGCCTCAAATATTAGTCTTCGTCTGCAAGTTTTATAGTTAGTCGTTCAGAATTCGTCCATTGGATCAGTTAAAGCGATCCTTAAATTTTTATTTCTTAGTTTTAATATAATGGAATTCCAAAACCTGGTATTCAACGACGGGCTCGTTGAAACAACCTTGTATTCATCGTATAATTCGCCTCCTTACCATTCCTCTCCCTTGATCTCAGCAAATACTTCATGGAATGATTCATTTGCTCAACTTGTACATCCTTTTTCCACCGATGTTCTACAGATGCACCATTTACGATTTCCAACACCGCCAACAACGCCACCAAAAGAGCCAGCAATAGTAGGTAGCAAAAGTTTACAACCGGAAGTAGGTTGTAATCAACGCACACAATCTGTTATTATGAAAATAGGACAATGTCAAAATATGTATCAGAATCTAACTGACATCGCAGATGTGGACAAACACGGAATCTTAAGCAGCGATAATCAAATAACCAGCAGTGATTTAATGTGTAGTTGGATTAATTGCAAGAGGTTGGATATTTGTTTCATATTAAGACGTAATCTAATTTCTTTGTTCGTGTGGGTGGGTGTGTGTGAATGTGTAAATCGATGGTTAAGCGCACTCAAGTGATAAGTGACCTTTTGACGAAAATAGGTTTACTGCATTTTTCAATCCATCAATATAATATCTACCTTGTGTAAATTTATTGAAAATGCATAGCCAGTGAATGCGTGTTAGTAACACAGTTAAAATTAGTGTTTTGTATTGAGATGTATTGAAATTTAAAAACAAAATCGACGTTCCTGAACATTCGAAATTTTTCACTTATCACTTTAGTGAGCTTAACCATCGAAATTCTTCCAGTCAATGTGAAGGACGGTGATGTTGAGTGAATTTTAAGTAACTGACCTTTTAAAATCTTTTGATTTGCTAATTAATTGATTTCTAATTTTCTTAGGTGCTTTGAAAATCTTGAATACTTGGCTGCACATGTAAACAAAGTACATGCAATTGCTTCTGTAGAAGATGGACTTTATTATTGCCGATGGGATGGATGTGCTCGTTTCGATCGCGGATTCAATGCTCGCTATAAGATGCTTGTGCACGTGCGGACACATACAAAGGAAAAACCACATCACTGCCACCTCTGCGAAAAGTGCTTTTCAAGGGCGGAAAATCTCAAAATTCACATACGATCACATTCAGGCGAAAAACCATATATCTGCACATATGAAGGTTGCCAAAAAGCTTACTCTAACTCATCAGATAGATTTAAGCATACACGAACACATTCAATGGAAAAGCCATATCTGTGTAAGGTTCCCGGATGCCAAAAACGTTACACGGATCCATCTTCACTAAGAAAGCATATAAAAACGTTCAAGCACTCGGAACAACTTATAGATTCAAAATTAATGACTCATGCATCGGCATTTAAAACCTATACAAATACTAAAAATGAACAAAACAATTTGAATTCAACAGAAGACACGGCATATAAAAAGCAATACTACGTCAACTCTGCAGGTATTTGCTACATGGAGGAAGATGAATTTAGTTATTACTACGGAGCAGAGAAGAAAGAAACAAACACATACTCTTTGGGTACTGATCTGACGGAGTATAAAGATAGCTATTTTGTGAACAATGTTGACATGGATATAAGCAAAGAGTTGCCTCTGGATTTGCGAATAAATCGAATTACTTAATAAGCTTTGCAAATAAGCTTCTGTTCTAGTCTTAAATTTATTTGTTAAAATATTTTTTGTAGATTTATAAATATTCATTACTTTACTTTTGTCGATATTTTTCACTATAAAAAAAAGACTGCTTATGGGTTACATATTAAAAACTATTTTATAAAACTGACTGCTTTTCTTTCCAAAAATTTATTCCTGAATTACTTATTGTTATTGGTTTTTTGTTTAATTTTCGGCTTCCATCTGGCAAGTGTTTTAATTTAAATACGTACTCCGGATTTTTGTTTAAAAGGTGCTTTTGTTTGTAATTTTTGTTTTTGCATATCACGTAATTTGAGTTCACCGTATAAACACAGCATATACTATGATTTTCACACAACTTGCGAAGTCTCGCTGTTGTCCTTTCGAAATGGGTGCTCATTCGCACGAGCTTGTTATGAGTGTCTTCCCAATAGAACGCGTCAATATCGTCTATAGCTATTAAATTTATAAATCTATTTTTCAGCAAAATATCTTCTATTGCATCGAAGAACAACTCAAATTCACTGGCAGAAAAACAGTCAAACTCAGTTACAGATTCTAAGCAGCTTTCAATAACTGCTTCACATTCATCAGGTGCACACTTTTCTTTCGATTCTATAATAATACGTTTTATATTCTCTCGAAATTTTGAAATAGAAAACTTGTGACCCATATTTACAAAAACTATGTCGGAGTAATTGCCACCAAAATAAGTTGGTGGTAGGCATCGAGCCATGATATGAGATAGGAGCAATGTCTTTCCTGTGTTCGGATAACCAGATATTTCAATCAGAGTTTTCGGTCTCGGTCCTCCACACGCGAACAAATCGTCGTCAAGGCTTCCGATAGGCGGACGTACATAGGCCAATTCCTCCACAATAGTTTCGTAAGCAGAAGTCACAATACCTTTATTTGACATGGTTGCATCAGAGTTGAATCTTGCTTGTATGAAAGTGGTAAGCGCTTGAAGTTGAATTTGGGATGTTTTTTATTACTGAAAAATATACATTTCACATACATACAACATAGAAGAATTTATAGCTTAACGGCAAATAGCCGGATTTATCATTTGCTCGATATGTTTGCACATTGTTTACTTTTATTATACATAATAAAATTAAAATAATAGATGCAGGTTCGTGAAGATAGCAAAGATATTTTCGTTGACAGGTTGACAACGACTTTTTCTTGCGCTACCCGCACAGGGTGTTTATTTTTGGCGTTAACCCGCGGTCCGCACTGGAAATAAATTATTATATACCATCTGTCAAATTCCATTTCTTACTATATATATTGTAACCAATATTTTTAACATTGGGATTCTATGGTATTTTTAAAATAAAATAAATAATATACAATAAATATGAATAAATTTGGAGCACAAACAAATAAATCGTAAATAACGCACTATGACACAAATTCTTGCATTAAAATTTCGAGGAAAAGTTTTCTGTTTATGTTAGGGATGGTAAATGATGGCAAAAATGACAGCTCAATGCTTAACATAAGGTCTGTTCCCGTACTTTTGTAGCAGAAATTAGCAAGTTGAAAAATTTGAGAGAGTAAGTAAAAAAGTGCTCTCTTTGCGTGAAAAATTGCAAAAAGTACGGGAACAGGTTTTTTGCAAAAAGTTGCAACTTTTGATGAAACGTCAAAAACATATGTTCAGTTCTTTTGTAAACATTTTAAAAGAATTAGAAAAATGTCGGATCAAAGAAATAAATTGGCTTTCCTATTTGAGGTTATTGCTTCATCAAGTGAATCTGACAGTGATAGTGATTCCGAACTGTTTGAAATAATAACTAAATACAATGCTGAAGATGATACCTTAATCCAGGAACTTCTCAAAGTTTTCGAGAAAAGCAAGAGAAACTGCATCAACTGAACAATTATTTTCCACTCTTCTCGACATGTTGCTGTAATGGCTGCCTTTCTAATTTGATTTTATTTAATTATTTGTCAGCTGACATTAGCTGACGTAACATAAGCTGTCAAAATATGGCACTTGCTAATTGCTGCGAATTTTGCAACTCCAAATTTGTGTAGCAGAAAATAGCAACATTTGACAAGTACTGGATTCCACATTTTCGCTCTCTTTTGCGATTTTTTTGTGTACGGGAACAGGAAATAGTAGAAAATAGCACAAATTCGTGCGAATTCGTACGAATGTTCAAGTACGGGAACAGACCTATAAATGGCAAGAAATATTGCATACCATGAGCAATAAGTGGTCTACATGAGCAATATCTATGGCAAGAAACTTTGTATACCATAATTTATTGCCAATATTACACGTGGACCGCGTGTAATGATTATACAAATGTGGTTGTATAATCCACCCAATATATTTTGTATTAAAGTTGGTATGACATATGCCTTTTTTTGGCATTTTTAATATCTTAAAATAAGTGACGGATAAAAGGGAAGGAATTAATGTAATTTTGTGTTTTGTCAAAAATAATGATATCCTTACATATATTTCCTTCGCAGTTCTTGTATGCAATGCAAACAATTTGGTTTTTTATTTTTATTTAAAATAAACAATAAAAAAAGTATATTGTGAAATGTCACAATTTAATGTGCTTCTGTTAAATTTTAAGCTGCTACCGGCTGAAAAAGTAAAATTTTAAGCTGCTACCGGCTGAAAAAGTAAACTTGTTTTAAATTTTTAGCCATTGAAAATTACTACTCTGTTTTTTATTTGGACGTGTAGCGTATTCCTCACACCATACTTCTAAATGAAATTAAATTATTATGAAATTAATGAAATTATTATGGTTGGGTTGAAATCATTATTTATCAAGTAATAAGTTTATAAACTCTTAAGCCCCATTTTACTCACAAGAGGAATAAATATGATTTAACTCTGGGATAACTATCTCGAGGTTAATTTTATACCAAGAGTATAAATCGGGAGATAAAAAAATGGTTTTGTTCACATTTTATCCCAGCTTTATGCTTAAAGTATAAATTCGCTCTCAGTTTATATAGACAAATTAAAATATTTTGTTTTTGTTTACATATGTGTTTTGACACAAAATAAATGAAAAACTAGTAAAATGAGAGCGATAAGAGCGAGTAAAAAAGCTTAACTCCCCAACATGTACGAGATAAATATTTCTGCGGTTAAGCTATCTCACCGCCATTTTTATCTCACGCTCAAGAGTTAAAAGTCTTAACTCTTTGTGAACAAATCTAAAAATTAAATTATCTCGGAGATAAATTTATCCCTCTGTGAACAAAACGGGCCTAAATGTTGCATAATTATATTAAAAAGGTAAGCTCAAAAACACGACAGTCGCTTTTCCTTTGCCATTTTCTGCAATAAAAAATTTTAATAACCATAATAACTATATTATATCGCACAGTAAATACAAAACAGTCACAACTGCATAAACATAAATTTTCAGAAAAAGCAAAATAAAACTCTTTATTGAGGATGCAGAAGCAATGCAACAGACATAATGTAATTTTTCCAGAAGAAAGTGATGAAAAAGATGTGTATTTGGAATTGATTTATAACAAAAAGTCGATTTTGGAAAATTTCGAGTGTTATGACTGTTTTGTATTTAGTGTGCGATATCTTAAAATACAGAAAAACTAACAATTCACAGTTATTTTTCACAGTTAGGGGTATATAAATTTTGTGGTGGCGTGTGTAAAGCTCATAAGGAGTCGTGGTAGGTACAGAAAAGTAAATATATTCTTGATCAGCACCACCACCGGAGTTAATTTAACCATGTCCGACTGGCTGTGTGGTCGTCTGTTTGTGGACACGATTATGGCCGTAACTTTCAAGCTATCGTAATGAAATTCGATATTTGAGGTTATTTCTAAAAACCAAAGGTCAACTTCGAAAATGGGCAAAATCTAATATTTAAGCTACATTACTGAAATTCGGTATTTGTTAGTTCTATGTCAGAACTGAGATGTTTTAGAAAAATGGGTATCATCCGCTTTCTAACTCACCTACCTCCCGTACAACCCCAACATTGAAAAACTTGAATTTCGGAAGTATCGACGAAACACAGGGGACACACACATAAAATCAGAATAAAAGTTGCTTTTAGTTACTTTTTTCCAGTGGCTTTGTATGGAGAAAATCTGCTTTTTTCAATTTAAAGACAAGCTTGACTTACATTTTTGTGTAGAAAATTTTTTAAAATATTTCTTTTAATAGTGCAAAAACTGCTCATCCAAATGGAAAAATTTGTTCAACAAACATGTAGAAAATTTGTTTGGGCTCAATTTGATACTCTTAGTATTATATAAGATATATTTAAATATGACTGTATTTGAAGAATGGTAAAATTACTTAAAAATTTGTTTTTTAAAAACAAGTTTATTTTTACTTGTTTCTTAATTTCTTGTGGTCCATTATACCAATTAAAGAGTGCTATACAACCTTCTTCACACTTAAAATATTAGATCGTTTACAGAATTTTTTTCTGATTTTGGC
The DNA here is from genome assembly GCA_958299015.1 of Tetanocera ferruginea. Classification (NCBI taxonomy): domain Eukaryota; kingdom Metazoa; phylum Arthropoda; class Insecta; order Diptera; family Sciomyzidae; genus Tetanocera; species Tetanocera ferruginea. Next base: position 142,598 of record OY282640.1, on the reverse strand, counting down.
GTATAGTGTTATTAAAGCAAAAACAAATTATAAGAAAAAATAATAAATTCCAATATTTCTTGTCAACCTACTGCAAAAGTGGTAGTTTGGAAAGGGCAAAACCTTTTTACCTGTTACGTTATTCGTAAAAAGTTAATGATGCTCGTAAAAAGTTAATGATTAAGCTTCATTGCGGCATCAACGCCTTAAAGCTTAAATAACTCACCGCAATTTTTTTAATTTTTGGAAATAGTTGTAGTCCTGCAAAAATAAGATCATTATTATAAAACATTCTCCTCATGAGTAGAACAATTGTTGTACTTTACCTCAACTTTGCTAGAATTTAAAACAATCAATTAACTACTACAATATTCGCTTAAGGGAGTATTCCTGGTTGGAATGCTGTTTTTGGATCCTTTTTAAAAACTTCTCATTTGAAAGGGCAAAGAGTTATTTAAATTCTGTTTTTTGAATGTATTAAGAACCTATTAAATTAAATAAAAAATGTTTTCCTTTGTACGAGGGCTGTTCAAACCACCTTATTATGTCGCTGTTGTCCGTTTATCTGTGCAAGGCTTAAATATCCGTAGAAATCCGTAATTTCCATGTAGTTGGCATCATGGCACAGTGATTAAGAACTTCTTCCTCTTCTTCAAAAAATGAGGGCTCAGCGGCTCTTTGTGCTCTTCGGGCAGTTCTACCTTCTTTTGATGCGACCAGAGCTCTGGCTTCGGACCGCCTTTCGTTCCGAGATATGGCGAATTCATATGTGACGTTGCCAATCGGGATGCCCATTAGTTTCATTATTGACGTATTGGCAAAAAACCTTCGTAAAATATGACAGTTGCAATAAAATTGGCAATGCCAATAGTGCGTGCGCCGGTGTGCATATGCTTCGGTGCGAATGACCACAGCACTGTGTTCAGCAAAAGCTTTTCAAGGGACGAGTTTTTCGATTGCTTTCAGTCTTTTATTTTTATTACTTTTTCTATCCATTGTCTTTAGCAAAAACAAAAATGTTTATCAAAACTGCACTTTTCAGAACTGTATACGCGCGCGCGTCCGGTTTATAATTCAATTCAAAGTGAACTAAACGCTGCCAACATTGGAATACCTAAGCTCTAAAATGTGTATTCATTATACCCTAAACCCAGCGTTGCCATATGGAAGTAAAAAACTTCATTAAAAAATGAAGTATTTTACGCCAGCCAAAAAATATTTGCATACTAAGCATAAAAGTACTTCCACTCTATTATAAAGGGTGGTTAACATTATGTGGTTTCAACAGGACAGTACCACTTGCCACACAGCTGACGAAACAATGGCCCTTTTGCGCGACAAATTCAATGGCCGTGTTATCTCACGTGGTGACGATGTCAATTGGCCGCCAAGATCATGTGATTTGACACCGTTGGACTTCTTTCTTTGAAGTTATTTGAAAGAAAAGGTGTACGTCGATAAGTCAGCAACAATTCAAGAGCTAAAGGATGAGATAATCAATTATGCCTCAGCGTTATCGAAAATTTGGACCATCGGATGGAGGTGTGCCGCCGAGATTGCAATTCCATACATAATTGAACTACACCAATATTATCATAATAAAAAGAAATGACAATAATTTTCTAAATAATTTGTTTTTTATTCAAAATCAACATCGGCCCTTAAAATTTAACCAAACTATATAAATTATATATTCTCATTTGTTTTGTTATGTTTAATTAAAAGATCTTAATTGTTTTATAGATCAACCTAGAGTACAAATTTGCTAGTGGCAATTGATTTGAATTATTTTAAATATAAAATTGAAAAATGTATGTTACTTAACCCTCCATTACTTACCTTAGGGTGGAGTCACACTTTCTATGCAGTGTGGCCATTTCAGCCTTTTCGAGGCTAGATTTAGCCTTTTTATTTGCGGTTTAGCCTCAAAATTTACGATTTACCTTCGTGATTTTTTAGCCTTTTTTTACTTTGAAAACAGCTTTTTTAGATTTATTAACAATTAAAAAATTTGCCTATTAAATGCAACACTGTAAGGCAAAAATAAGTACACACTAAAAAATTTCCAAAACAAATTTACACCGGTGAGCGAATATTTACATTTTTTACACCGAACGGTGTTTATTTACACCGCTTACCTGGTGTGATATGACAAACTTATCCGATCGGTGTAAAATAAGAAATGCATAGAAGAAAAGCAATATGGAAATCACGTTAGCATTGACAAACAAATTGAAAATTGAAATTTCACAAGACTGAAAATAAAAGTCCAGAATTATCAGTTATGTTCGTGAAATCAGTTCTGGCCAAAATTGACATTAAAGTAATAAAATAAAAAAACGGTTTAAATAGAATTAAATCCAATCTAAATTTCGAGCATGAATGCCATTATTTTTGGAATAACATTATTTTTAGCATTTTGAATGAATATATTAAAATTCTAAAAACACATATTTCCGAATAGTAAAAAATTACACCTTTCGGTGTTGAAAAAAGTCATAATTTTGCGTATTCTAAATAAACACCTGACAGGGTTTGACACACACATTCTTCGGATATTTAGTTATTAACACTGATCGGTGTGAAAAAATTTCCCCTTTCGGATATAAAATTCTAGCATTTTGACACGGTGTTTTTTTTTAACACCGAACGGTGTAGGACTCCCTGGAACACTGATCGGTGTAAAAATTCTATACAAATTTCTTAGTGTGTAGTCATGAAAATTTGCATCTGGCAGCAACGCTGGGCCCTTAAGAGCTCTCTCGTTTCACATGTAAATAAATGTTAGATCGATTCTGTTTCTATTGAAAATTCTATTAACGTTGTTAAGCCAAATATATTTTCTCATTTTGCAAATGAAAAGTCCAAATATTCCGCAGACGAAGTTACCTCGATTGAGCTTCAATGGCGAAAACTATTGACACGTAAATGGTCAAGCCTGTCCTCTACAATTGAGTTTTGGGTAGAAGTAAAGCACTTTAAAAACTCGTTGCCTGAAAATCCTTTTTCTAAGCTCGTCAATTTGGTTTTCAGTTTCTTAATTTTACGACTTAGTAACGCTGAGGTTGAAAGAATTTTTAGTGCAATGAAAATTGTAAAAACTAAGCAAAGAAATTGATTTAAAATTAAAATGCCTAACTCGTTGCTTAATATTCGATGTTCACTGAAAAGATTACAAAAATGTTGTCATGACTTTGAGGTAACTGATGATCTCATACGTCTGTTAGATTCACGTAGTGCTTATGCAAGCTGCAGTTCCTCCGATTTATCTGATGAAGAGGGAATAATTATATCTGAGATATAAACCATGTTGAAATAATATAAGTTCCTAGCACGACAGTGATCAATTTTTCAAACCTTCAATTTCATTTAAAATTTCTCCCGAGAATTGGAAAAAGGAGATGCCCATTTTTAAGGCTCAAGAAATTTTGGAAAATTTTAAACAAATTTGTTCATCAGCCGTGAATATTCATGAGTGTTTTAAGTTAAAACTTTTAACATAATATGTGATGTCTGTATCCTGCTGTCTTAAAAATGAGAACTCCTTTTTACAATTCCCATGAGCAAATTATTCTTAATAGGACTCAATATACATCAATTCAATATACATATTATTTTCATTTATATTTAAATGATGAAATGAAAGTTAATGCAATGAAAAGTTAGTTTAATTAATGAAAAGTAAGTCATTCTGAATTAAAAAGGCTGGTATTATTTTGCTTTATAAATATACACCATATGATTTTTTGCTGATTTTTTACTGATGTTACTGATGTACCTATATTAAAAATGAATGTTATATTAAAACGAAAATAAAACTTGAAGTTGTATGAAAAATCTGGATTTTTTTTAAGCTTCTTTTTTCAAAACTTTTAGCTTTTTTTGACTTCTTTTTTTGGCCAATTTAGCTTCTTTTTTTTCAGGTCGTGGCCACACTGTTTCTATGTAAGATTTCTAATGCAATACTCGCGTGACGAACTAATAGTCTCTCTTCAATATTCTCTATTCAATATTTTTAATTCAATAATTTTCAGTTTCTAGTGGTCTCCGAGATATAAGCATGTCAGCGCGATTAAAATAAGAAGTGTTTGGGTGCTTTACACTCAGGTTAGTTATAAAATGCTTTTTTTCGGCGAATTACACCCAGGAAGCTTAGTAGCAAAACTCAGATAACGTGCTCTAACAGTGATAAATACATTTGATAAGGACACATATCCAATTTGCACAAACAGTATGTCCTTCAACGCAATGCCTTCGCAAAACATGAAAACGACAGATATTATGTTCTACCAATAGCGTAATATTACTGCGAAAGTTATATAAATTTAGCTGATCTTTTTGAGGTGGAAGTTTGTTCTAAAGAATAAAAAGTACTTATCAAATTTTTTTGTTTGTATAATTTCAGCTTTACAATCATATATTTCATATTTCACTAGCTTTTTTATTTACTTTTTTTTTCTAAATCAAAGAAAAAAAAAAATTGTTTTTCTAAACTCATGAACTAGTTCAAAATGTTTTGTTTTACATTGAAATAACCATTCTTTTCATAACAAAACATTTTAAAATGGCGAAAATAATCTGCACTTTATTGAAAACAACACATTTCTTAGGTTTGAGAAATTATGTCCTTATTATTGAGAATTTCTTTTTTGGGTGGCAAACAGCCAGAATTAGCTGTGACGCATCTTATCACCATAGGTTAGTGATCCAGGGTTAATATAATTATTTTTCAATAAAAAAATGTTTGTTTATTTTTGTTTAAAAAAATAATTGTTTATTTTCCTATGCGCCTAGTTCGAAAACTTTTAAAAGGAAGTATTTTTGGTAGAAATTCAGATTTTTCAATACAACAATGAAGAATTTTCTCCGCGGTTCTCTGGCAACGCTGCCTAAACCTGAAAGGTCAGGGTATATTAACTTTGTGCAAACGTTTGTAACGCATAGAACGAAGCAAGTCCGGTAAAGAAAAGTATATATATTCTTGATCAGCGTCACCTCGTGAGTCCAGCTATTCATGGCCGTCCGTCCGTCCGTCCATCCGCCTGTCTGTTGTCCGTAAACGCAGGATAAGAAGAAGGAATTGAGATAAAACTTGGTACACATGGTCACATGAACACAAGGATCTGCACTATTGAATATTTTTGGAATCCGCCCACGGACACGCCTACCTCTCATACAACGCAAAAATTGAAAACTGCATAAATGATCTCATAATTAGTCTACAGCAATAAAATTAGGTATGTATGTATTTTATATTAAAACAAAACTGTCTTCGCAAAATGGGTGTCATCCGCTCACGGACACGCCCGCCTCCCATACAAGCAAAAATTAAAAACTCAATAAATAAGCTCATGTTTAACGTACAGAGACAAAATTTAGTACGTATGTATTTTATATCAAAACAAAGATTCAAAGTATTCGAAAAATGGTTGCCACCCGCCCACGGCCACGCCCACCTCCCATACAACCCAAAAATGTAAAACTCAATAAATAAGCTCATGTTTAACCTTTAGAGATAATATTTGGAACGTATGTATTTTATATCAAAACAAAGATGTCTTCGAAAAATGGGTGTCATTCGCCCACGGTCACGCCCACCTCCCATACAGCCAACAATTAAAAACTCAATAAATGAGATTATGGTTAACGTACAAAGATAAAATTTGGCACGTTTGTATTTTATAACAAAACAAAGATGGTTTAGAAAAATGGATGTCATCCGTCCACAAACACGCCCACCTCCCATACAACCCACATAGCGAAAATACTGTAAAGGCATTAACATGTGAGCTAAAGGCATAAAATTTGAAATTTTTATAAATGTTTGTAAATTTTTCATCAAAATTGAAATGCATATAAAATATTGGCTTCATCCACTCACGGACACGCACATTTTCAATACTATCATTGTATTTGGAAAAAGTAAGTTTAGGGTATTTCATAGTCGGGCTAGACCGACTTTAGACTTTCTTTACTTGTTTATTTTTAAAATGCGTATACAAACAAGTTATTACCTACTAAAGAACGCGTTGAACGAAATTCGGTGGTTGCACGGTCAAACCGTTGCATTCAAATAGTAGCCAAATTAACCAAATCCCATTTTGGCGAAAACATTGTTTGACAAAAAAGGCCATATCTCCTAAAGTATTTCTAATTTCAAAAAAACCCTTTTAGGACGATATTCTCAAATATCCAAGCTATAAAAAAATCGAACAAAAAATTTTTGCCAACCAGGAATACTACTACAGGAATACTCCCTTAACCACTGCCAGAAACAAGGTTGCCACCTTTAGTGGAAAAATTCTATTTATGGTGATTTTGAATTGCCTTGGTAATTTAAAATTACCGTTTGTTTTTTAATTTAGTGTGGTGTTTTTACTCCCCTGAGAATTTTTGGGGCTTTACTATCGTTTTTGAGATTAAATATTTCTACACGTTTGTGTGAAAACATATGATTTAAAAATACGTGCACTTATGAAATCTAACAGCAAAATTGCCAACGTACCTTTCAAAATTTGAATGCACTGTTAAGTGAAGCAGTAAAAATAGTGACAAACATAAGATATAGATGCGCAGAGCAAAAGTAGCGTAAGTTAATTTTTGATAAAGTTTATAATTTCAACATTTACAAAAATTGTAATAATATGAAAAAATTTTAGATACGAGTTTGTCCAGAAAATTTTAAACCAGAAATTTCAAAAATGTTCAAATAAAATATGTCTGAGAGCAACAATAACTGCAAGTAGAATAATGTCCAAGTAACTGTATTAAGAAACTTAATAATTTAAGCGAAGATGTTTTAAACATTTAAGGATTTACCCATTTTTCATCATTAACAAAAACTCTAAGAATTTAATGAGTGATATTAAAATTTAAATACATATTGCACAATAAATACAAAACAGTCACAACCCAAAATTTTTTTGTTACGACTTTTTGATCTAAATTCACAAAGCACGTATCTCACTATCTTTTTCATTATTTTCTTCATAAGATTGAAGAATGAAGTTTTTTTGTTTAAATGAAAATTGCTTTTCTTTTGCAGTTTCAACCAAAGAGTTTTATTTTTCGCTTCTTCTGAAAAGTTATGTTTTTTAAGTTGTGACTGTTTTATGTTTAGTGTGCGATATTATAATAAAAGATTAGAATATAAATAATAGAAAAAGTTTAAAACTGAGTCAAAAATAATGTTTTATAATAAAAAAAAATTACAAATCCAAAAACCAATATGAAATGTATGATCAAAACAAAAACAATATGAAAATATTGATTACTTATCGTAATTTTATTGTATTTTTGAAACTTAATTTTTTTAACTTATAAGTTTTAAATATTTATTATTATAAGATACATTAAAATAGCAACAATTTTAAAAACATTTTTACTGTCTGTGGAAATTTTCAATGCATATGGAATATTTGTGGTATTTTTCAAATGAGTCGTATTTTTGTGTATACAAAAATTAAGGTATTTTGTAATTATTTGGGATATTTGTAATTATTTTTGTAATTATGGTGGGATTTTTTGCGCAATTCGGTAATTAATTTTTTTCATTGTGGTAAAAAGGTAATTTTTGTGGGAATTTGAGGTGGCTACGGTGGTCAGCAAACCAAACAGCAAATCAAAGAAAAAAATAAATCATAACTGTATTCATAACGAATATCAACCACAAACACAACACTTTGTGTAGTAGATATGGACGGACAAAGAAGATAGAGCAATAAAAATGAGTGAGAGTTATTTTGTAATAGAATTACTTCTAACAGAGCGGTTTGTATGGGGTCGTTTTTAAAAATGTTTTCGAACACATGAAACGTTTTTGAGTAATACTTTAGGGCAGGGTCTCTAAACTACTGTCCCCCGGGCCAAATCCAATCCTCGAGTGTCTCCAATCCGGCCCGTGAAAGTGTTCCTGATGGGTCTAGTATCTGGCCGACCCTTTATTTTTAATTTATTTTAATAACCCAAATCAAAGAAATGAATCACAAAATTATGAGATGTTTTATGTAACGACTAAAAATGCAGATATATATAAAATTTAATTATTAAAATTGTTGTATAGTTGGTAAGATTTATGCAGCTGTTTCCAATGACAATCGATACTAATAAGTTAACCCTTAAATTGCCAAGACCGTCTACAGACGGTCATCACTATAATCCAATTATTTTATAAGTTAAAATATTTTCGCGATCTTACCTTACGAACCTTAATTCGTATTGAACGAACCCATCGAGTGATGTTAGTTTTATTGTTGTAATTTAAATGGTTTGGTGAACACAGCCATTCAATTGGAATTTTTTGTGAAAAAACTGGATGTTGTCTGGCAATTTAAGGGTTAACTCGGATCTGTGAACAGGTTTTGGGTATTTCATTTTGAAAAATGTTTTTTGAAAAGGTAAATCGTATCAAAAGTTTAAAAATACCCACAAGAAATTTATGCATCTGATCAAACAGTGTGAGTTTAAGAATCTTTTAAAATTCCACCATGATTGACATTTTATTTTAAAAATATCGCTAAATTGCAAATCGATAATTTCCATTTCCAAGTCCTGAATCAAGGGTTCCTATATCAGTGTGAAACGAATTTTTGAATATCTTGATGTCATTTGCAATCGCGTTAATATCAGCAAAACAAGATTCAACATTTGTTTTGGCAAGCAGGTTAAGTGTGTGGCTTAGCATGCTCGGAGCCCGGGTTCGATCCCCAGCCGCGGCGAAAAGTTTTTTTCAATAAAAAATTTTTCTGATCGGTCACCACCTCTCTGCATACAATGGCAAACCTCAGAGAGTAAATAATGCCATGTAAAGCTTCTTGAGAACATGAACTTTAGCCGTTCGGATTCGGCATAAAACATGTAGGTCCAGTTCTCGGTCAATTGTGTGCAAACATTTAATAACACACACAACACAATTGATCATAAGAAGCTCGGTCAAAGTCCTTTCAAGGGCTGAAATGGCCAATTTGTTTTGTTTTTCGAAATAAAAAAAGTCCTCTGTTACCATAAATTCAAAATCGGCTTTTTGATTACTTATCACAGTATCAAAATACATTTTCATACATAATTTTACACTCCTATTACTATAAACAACAATTTTATTTACAAAATTAACCTGAAAAAATGTTGAACATCTTTTTTCAGTTTAGAATTGTTTTTGCTTCTGTAAAATCTTTAAAATGTAACTTAGAGCTTTTTTGATTTCATATGACGACATGTATTTAATGCTGAAATCATTTCTATTCAATCACATTCTTCTCAATAGAAAATAAATATTAAATCTAGGAAGTATACCGAAGTTAAAAAAAACCCACTGTCGTGTTGAAGTGTATTTGGGGAGAAGCTTGACTTTCATCCAATTTTTCCAAAACTCAAACTCAGATTACGCTTAAAATATCAAAACTAAAATGTGCAATATATCATTCTCAATAAAACCAAGGTAATACATTAGTTTTTATCAAATTTATGAAAGTTTTGATGATGTCACTTTGTCATCAAAAGTGTGATGTGTGTCAAAGGTGTGAAAGTGGAGGTAAGTGTGATTTTTATTCGAATTTTCAAATATCAAACCAAGCGTATTAAGTAAATCAAAATTTATATGTTAATATAAGGCTTTCACTAGATCTAATCCATGTTAATCTATAGATTAAAAAATTACAAACTATTATTAATATTATGGCTGTAAACGTTTCGACGGACAGGCACAAAAACGGACAGGTAGACGCACAGACAAGATGGATATGGCGAAATCGACTTTTTCAGCTCTCCGAATCTGAATTTATTTCAAAATACTTTGCCAACCTGATATTTAAATATTGTCAAAAATAAACGATTTAAATGTACAAACAATCTTTTATTTAATGAGTGCAAAAGTAAAATTTTAGACGCTTTAAGTCTTGTTTGCGCTCAATGCGGGGTATTATAGTTTGGCTTTTTGCCATAATGTCGTTTCTATAGGCTTAACCAAAATAGACATAACGAAACGTAAGGAGTAAGTTAAAGCAAATGGAAATCTAAACGTATTGAACATAATTGAACTACTTACTATTCACTTGGAAATTATGAAAATAAGTATGGTTTCTTATAAGATGCGTTTTTTCGGCCAAAAACAAAAACAACAAATGATCTATGTTGTTAAATAGTAGAATAGCATATAAACGTCAATATAGAAGACAGCACCATCTATTGGGTATCTTATTGCTATTGTTTGCAATTCGAACAGCTGTTTTTAAGATCTAGCTGAACTTTGCCTTAGCGTTACAGCGCTTCTGTTTAATTGAATTAAAAAAATAACTTCAATGCAACAGCGCTAAAGAAGTTTCACTTCAAAAAATTTATTGTTGTGTTGTCGATTGCGATAATGTAAAATCAAATCAATCTTCTGGTGTGCCGCAAAAAAGCATCTTGGGGCCCCTATTAGTCATTATTTTTATTAATGATTTAACTACTCTTTTTTCATGCAGCATATGCCTTTCGTATGATGATGACCTCAAAGTTTTCCTTAAAGTAAAATCTCTGATGATTCTGAATTCCTTCAAAGTGAAATTCACAAAGTTTATAATTGGTGCTGCAAAAATGATCTCTCCTTAAGTCTAGATAAATACGTTTCAATGTATTATTCTTAATATTTATAATATCGCAAGACATCGCTGATTTTAAATTATTAGCTGAAATGCCGTTAAAAGACCTAGGTGCTGTCTTTGACGCTTGATTTACTTATGTCCCGCATTTGGATTATATCATTCCATATGAGCATGCACAACTGGCTTTTGTGCGACGTAATGGCTCTTGTCTTATGGATCCTTATACTTTTGTTTTAGACTTGAGTATGGATCTATTGTTTGGAACTTGAGTCTCACAAGTTGACACTTGAACGTATTCAAAATAAATTTACTAGATTTGCTTTACAATGTAAAGTTTACATACCTTCCCTTATATTTGAAGTTTCTATTCCATTGTATAGTGCCTTTTGTAAAATAATTGATCTTAAGTCTCTGGAGATGAGGAGAAATATTTTGTATCTTCTTTTTGTGCATGGTATCATATGGGGGGCGTTCTTGATAGTTCACAGTTTTTAGTAGTGTCCGACCGATTATTCGGCTTCGGCTTCGGTAATCGGCCAATATTTTTATCTTCGGCTTCTGCTTCGGCCGAAATAGCCGATTATTTTTGCCGAATGTTTTTGCTTTAAGTACTGAACAATTTTTTTATAAGGTTTTTGAATTTTTGTAATTATTCAGTAAACATTTTTAACATCTTCATTGTTCGTTTTGTGTTTCTATCGTTTTCTGTTCTTTCATGAGTTGGTGTTCATAAAGTGAAAATTTTATTCAAATGATAAATGCAGCGAGTCCGACTGTTACGTTTTTGCTTTTGTTAAGGACTGAAATATAAAAGCCGAGTTAACGCTAGAAATTTTTTCTAGATTTCAGTTAGTATTACATTTCTGGAGCTTTCGTCGACTGGATCGAAGAAATATTAAATTTTTTCTACTTTATCCTGACGTCAATAATTCGATTACAGAAAAATCCGAATCTTGCAGAAAAACTCTTCCGTTTAACTCGAATTTAATGATTTCAGTAAGTTTTTTTTGTACTGAAATGAATATAAAGGATGGTTAATTAAATAATAAAACACAAATTAATCAGAAAATTATTGTGAATTCTTTTTATTATGATAATATTGGTATGGTTCAATTATGTATGAAACAAAATATCGGCCAAATGGCTACCGCGACCTCGGCGGCACACCTCCATCCGATGGTCCAAATTTTCTATGACGTTGAGGCATAATTGAGGTTCTATGCCGTTAATGTGCCGAATTATCTCATCCTTTAGCTCTTGAATTGTTGCTGGCTTATCAACGTACACCTTTTCTTTCAAATAACCCCAAAGACAGAAGTCCAACGGTGTCAAATCACATGATCTTGGCGGCCAATTGACAGCGCCACCACGTGAGATAACACGGGTGTACCGTATATCTACTAATTCGGGCCTTAAAAAGTTCGTTATCATCTCACGATAGCGAACAACATTCACAGTACCTACCTGACCGGCGTCATTTTGGAATAAATACGACCCGATAATGCCGCCAGCCCATAAACCGCACTAAACAGTCGCTCTTTGTGGGTGCATTGGTTTTTCGACAATCACTCTTGGATTATCATTCGCCCAAATGCAGCAATTCTGCTTATTGACGAATCCACTGAGGTGAAAATATGCCTCATCACTGAAGATGATTTTCTTCCAAAATTGATCATCCACTGTTGCCATTTCTTGAATAACTTTAACGCGTGGCTCGATTATGTATCTTTCCATGGTTCAAATTGAGTTAGTCTGAAATTGAGAAATGCCAAACGAAATGCAGAAAAAACTTGACGTTTAGGTGTGGTTCACATTCAACATTGGCCCTTAACAAGAGCAAAGAATAAACTTTATAATTTTTTTTTTACTTGAGAACATTTGTTTTTTATTCGGCTTCGGCTTCGGCCTTCGGCCGAATATTTCAATTTTGCCGAAGAATCTGCTTCGGCTTCGGCAAAAATTCACGTTCGGTCGGACACTAGTTTTTAGTAATGATTAATTTCAAGGTATCAACTCGTACGCTTATCAATTTGTATCCTTCTATTTGGACATGTGTCGCACTATCTATGCTGCAAATGCGCGTATATCTAAGGTCTTGAATATTTTCAATAGCATAAATTCTAACTACAGTCTAGATATTTCTTTTTCTAAAATCAAATGAGAACTTTGCTAAATATTGTTTTTTAATTGTTAATGTATTGTTTATTCTAGTCTGTAAGAAATTTTGTTCATAGACTAATGAAATTAAATAAATAAATGTTTTAGCTACAGAAATAAAATTTGATGTGTATTTTATATCAAAACTAAGATTTGTACAAAATATGAAATATGAACGCCCACCTCCCATAAAAACTGCTAATGTAAACAGGTTTATATTTGAGCTACAGAAATAAAACTTGGTATGAGTGTATATTACAATTTGAGCTTCTTCTGCCAACGGAAAAGCCCACTTCCCTTACAACCGACAACAGCAAGGGTTAACAGTAAAAATTATATTTATTTAGATTATTTCTTGTTTAATATTTATTAAACCACAAATTAAGTTTCATAAATTTATAAAGTGGGCTTAGAGTATTTCCTAGTCAGGCTAGACCGATTTTAGACTTTCCTTACTTGTTTAATTCCTAAGAAACATATTTTGTAAGAATTATATTTTGAGCTTTATCTCAAAAAATTCGTTACGCAACAAGTTATTACAACTACAAACTTATTTACGAAACGAAGTAGCAGGAGACTAGAGTGCTGTTTTTTCCGCTGCAGCACCATCTCATCAGAAGTCTGTGTGACTTCTGCAGTAAACTAACTTTGAAAATCTTATAAGCACAACATCATCAAAGCAGATTTCTTTCGTCTCTTGCAAGACGTTAGTTTGAATACTATGTTTATTTTCATAGTTTACTCAGCGACTCATCTCACTGTATCACTATCAAGATTTTCTATCATTAATCAAATAAACAATTAAAGTATTGTTTTAAAAATGTAGATGTTATTGATATATTGTAATGCTTTCGATTGTTTGTCTGCCCTTTGAAATTTGTGATATTATCTGTTTGCACGTGCTTAAAGCAATAAACTTGTTGTACCAATAAGCGTGAAGTGTTTAAAAAATTTAATTAAAATCACTTTGCGCTGATAATTCATCTCCTTATCATTAAGAACATTCAGTAGGGTGTAACCCTGACAATAGCGCTTTATCAATAATCCTTTTGTGAAATATCCTTTATTACTACACTGTGCAACAACCACTTGAGAGCCCACCATGCATTCATCCCCTGCAATATAGAGCATCACTGTTTATATTTACTTTTTTAATAAAGCAGGTGTTCCTTGTCACTGAACCATCGACCGACGGCTGGCCGCACATACGTTTTTATAGCACAAGCGTTTCAAGAACGTCACCATCTTTTATCGTTTAATTTCACATTTCATTTTGCACCCCATTTTGCAAAATACTCCCTGAGTGAAATTTCAAGAACATGCGTCAAGTTGGAAATCTACCCTTCTTGGGTTAACATGCCGCAAACATATCACAGACGTAGGAACATCAAGAGCTTCGTCACAATACAAAACGATTGTTTGGCTTTTATCATTTTTCATTTGACGAAACCATTCCACACCAGTATTCATAACAATTAGTATTAGGGCAACAGTCAGGACTGACTTTGAAATCTTATTGAGATTTTTATTGCTTTGTTGGTTGCTTTTAAGTTACACTGAGCCGAAATAAAGTAGATGATACAATTTACTTTTAAGCTCCTTAATCGGCTGAGCAGTGTTGTTCACTGCGAAAATATAACTTGTCGTATAATTAATGAAAAAAAAACATGCTTAAACTTGATGTTTTTTGCTTTACTTTTAACTGTTTCGAGATTTCAACATGTATGGTGAACGTTAATCAGATAAATTAGAAGCAATAGTGACTTTAAACAAAAAACAAATTGGCCATTTCAGCCTTTGAAAGAACTTTGACCGAGCTTCTTATGATCAATTGTGTAGTGTGTGTTATTTAATGTTTGCACACAATTGACCGAAAACTGGACCTACATGTTTTATGCCGACTCCGAACGGCTAAAGTTCATGTTCTCAAGAAGCTTTACATGGCATTATTTACTCTCTGAGGTTTGCCATTGTATGCAGAGAGGTGGTGACCGATCAGAAAAATTTTTTATTGAAAAAACTTTTCGCCGCGATTGGGGATCGAATTCGGGCTCCGAGCATGCTAAGCCACACACTTAACCTGCATGCCACGGTCACCACTCAATAGTGACTCTAACGATACGAAATTTGACTAACTGTAAGTCGATCAGTGACGTAACTAAACGTCACTGGATCTGGGAGGCTAGCGCACCATGAGCCTCGTGAGTCAGGTGGTCTCCAAAGCCAAAGCTTTATAGTGATAAAATTTGTTAAGACAAATTGGCCCTTTTTTAATAAAAAATAAATATATTTTAATCGCCCTTTTCAAAACTCAAAATCTATTTGTCTATCTATGTTTTAAAATTAATAGTATTTTCAATAAACTTTTAATAAAATGCAATATATACTTTACTTGTAAATAAAATCAAATAAAATACTTATATATAATATATATAACTCGATAAGCCATAAATAAATTTGTATATCAATACAACAGTGTAACACATGAACAGTTAACAACTGCAATTTTTTTCAGTGTACTGATATTGTGCTTTTTTATGTGAAATTTCGTAAAGACTGCTAAAATATCTAATATCAAAAGTCATCGACACCCTTTTATATGTAAGCAACAACGTTTTTGAGAAGAATAATCGCCTTAATCTTCAATTTGCTTGCTCTTCAGCAGCGCGCTGACACAATCCACCAGGAAAACCGTGAAATGGAGATTAATGGCGTTATGGGCATTTATAAATGCACGCTTATTGCCCACAACAGAATCAATATTAAGAGCATATAAAAAAAAAAAAATAACAATTATCATAAGCTGAAATTACGAGAGTTGTTTTTATTAAAGTTAAATATTAAATAGATTTTAAGGGCATTTCTTATTATCAAATGTACCTATAGGTATTTTTGGTATACTTTATCTTTGCAAAGGTACTGTGGAGAAATACACGAAAGCTTAAAAATTGGATTTAAATATTATGTATTACTTAATATGTTGATATTAAATATTATTACATTTTTCATTATTTAAATATTTATACTTAAATAATCTCCGTCGATTATAATACACTGGACCATGGTAGAATAAAAAGGTAGGCCTATTGTAGAGGAGCCTTCTATATTATAAGGCCATTACGACTAAATAATACGCACTGTTTTTAGCATCTGTCTTTTGTTTAAATTAGTGCAAAATATTTTAAATGTTTTAATATCATTTACGGTAAAAACCGTTGTTGGAGTTGCTCTAGAAAATTTTTTTAAAAAATTATAATTAGAAAATTGATAATTTTTGACAGTTTACATTTCATTTTCACAGCTTGACAGATAGTGCTGCATAAATTTTTTAAAATTTAAAGTACTCGAAAGTCGGTTCTGTAAATATACCCGATACTGAAACAATTTATAAAATTAAACGCTTGAACAACCACATTTTTTTAAAAAATGAGTATATTTAATCTATCTTGTTAGTTAAACTTATTAAATTTTGTGTTTTTATTGAAATAATGATCAAAAAGAAATTTTGAATATTTTGTAAGGAGTATTCGTTACAAAAAAATTTTGATTCCGTCAAAGAAGTAAAATATAAGGAAATGGTGTTCTTCTCACATACAGTGTACGTGTGATGCGGCATGTGATGAGCGAGACGAAGGGTGTTTTTGACAGTTCGGTATCCCAATAAATACCCAACGCGCAAAGAAGAAAGATATATTAGCGCCAATGTTGGGAAATCGAATTGTCAAAGTACAAACATTTCTCCATAGGTGCATTCATTTTCCATAATTTCATACATTTTTAGGGCGCGTTTTTTAAATGAATGATTGATTGAATATAAACCAAGTGTATAGACATATGATTATTTTTTTTGAAAATTAATAACTTTTTATATTATTTGCTAATTTTATTCTCAGCTTTAGAGTGAAACCGAACCGAACGGGAACCGAACACTCAGAAAAAATCGGTAACGCACCAAATTGTGTACCTCAAGGGTGGTGTGGAAATAGTAAAGTAGTACAATATAGTATTTTAATGAACAAAACAAATAAGATAGCGATTGCTTTAAACTTGATCACATATTGAACAATCACTTTGTTCAAGTTTCCGAAATCCGAAAGTTTGGCCCTTTTTCAACGATGCCACCAAATACGGGCCTTTGTGGATGTTAATGTATTTGTGAGAACCAACACAAATATGAGAGGCGCCGCACTTTTGTTCAACTACAGCACTTCCTTATATTTTACTTCTTTGGATTTCGTGAATCACTATTGACTGCCAATAAGTTACAGTTGCCACCTTGATAGGAAATTTACACAATTATTGAAACATAACTTGGAAGCATTTTTTTCGTTTGGTCGGCAAACTTTTAAGCGACTAACATTTTCCTGTGTAATTAAGCGAGTATTTATATGATAAGCGGTCGTTTTTTTACAACTCGCTTGGTAAAAAACACAGCTATTGTATACATATTTATGCTTTCAAAAACGTTATTAGCAATCTTTAGTCAAAAAACTTCATGATCTATCGGCTTCTTAATTATGTTTTTATTTATATACTAGCGGATGTAACCCGGTGTTACTCGGGGTTGTGCCTCGAGCACAGAAAAGAGACGATTTTCAAAACTGCTTTCATTTTAAAATTTTTTAAATTATCAATTAAATTTTTAAATTATCGTTTTTTGGGGTCACACAATCACAATCGGTTCATCCGTTTTGACGTGAATGAGCCAGACATAGTTTATTGAATAAAGTGCCCTCTCAAGGAAGTTTTCTGCAATTGAAATAGCCTCAATTTTGTTGCAGGGTCAAGTTATTTCACGTACCAAATTTTTGTAAAATCGGTCAAGTCATTTAGGAGTTATTGAGTCTTAAAAATGCACTACTTAAAACGCCCTCTTGCGGAAGTCTTTGGTATTTTTTATATTTAATGTTTTTTCTTGGGTGCAGTTGATTTTATTTTCTTATGTTTTAAGTAACATTTTATGCAGCCATGCTAAAATTAATATATAAAGCCTATTTTTTGGTGGAGTGCATTTTTGTGTACTTACGTAAGAGATATTAGCAGGTATTTTTGTTTTTATTATTTTTTTTAAACTGATATTACTTCAAAAGACCGTTAGGCTCATGTCAGAGTGAACGCTGCAAGCAAAGCGATACTTTAAACTTTGCTATAAGATGCTATAAGCTATGCTAGAAATGCTGAATCGTTCAGTTTTATTTGTCAGATTTCATTCAAATCATTTGAAACATCTATTGAACGCTTGAAGCTTACAAAGGAGCTTCATGTTACTTGTAGCAATGTTTTTACTCTAACAACTTTTGAAGTTTTTTATAGCAAAAAACACAGACAAAGTTTTGTAGCTTCGAGTGTCATTATAGCATCGCCTCGCTTGAAGCGTTCACTTTGACATCAACCTTACTTTTTCAAATCACATCGTAACAATGAAATCATTTAAAAAAAGCACCATCTTATGGTTTTGCACAAATTGTGTTATGATCTTAGTCGTTATTCGGCACATTTTTCTGGTAAAACGTGCTCGGCACATTGGATTCATATGAACCCAAACAACAAAATACCAAAAAATGAAAAGCTTTGTAGCTTTGAGTATCATTATAGCATCGCCTCGCTTATAGCGTTCACTCTGACATCAGGTGACAAAAAAGCACCGATCTTATGGTTTTGCACAAATTGTGTTATTACCTTAGTCTTTATTCGGCACACTTCTCTGGTA
The DNA here is from genome assembly GCA_958299015.1 of Tetanocera ferruginea. Lineage (NCBI taxonomy): Eukaryota > Metazoa > Arthropoda > Insecta > Diptera > Sciomyzidae > Tetanocera > Tetanocera ferruginea. The sequence continues at coordinate 124,172 of OY282640.1, read as the reverse complement.
AAACGTGCTCGGCACACTGGGATCATATGAACCCAACCGACAAAACACCATCATAAAAAATAAACTATGGAATATTTTGATTTTTTTTAGCTTCTTAAAACCGTATTTTTAAATAAAATATTAGTTTCATAGGAATCAAATTTAATTAACTAAGTTGAACAAGGTATCGGTAAATCATAAAAATGTAAACTTAATGTCAAAACACAAAAATAGTGGCGGTGTTAAAAATCTCAGTGTACCGAATAAGAGTTAAGTTCAAATTTTGTACAGTAAAATCTTAAAAAACACTTTTAGATGTTTTTTTAACGTAAAATATATCTGTGTTGACAAAGAATAACAGCTAAACTAATTTTCAAAATTTCAGAAGAGCATTTTGAAGATTAAAAATATCATGCCTAATATCATGTTACCCTGACTTTTGTTGTTTAGATTTGATGGCCTCAAACATTTAATTTTCAAGTTACAACCATAAATTTCGTTGCAAAAAAACCCAATGAAAGCAATAATCTCATTTTGTCCTAACCCGACTTTAGCGGTTATTCCTTGTCGACAGAGATATATGGATCTAATAATTATTCGATCAAAGTAGTTGAATATATTTAGATAATGGATTGAGTGAGCTTCAGAGTAACTTCTAAAGAATATTGTTACTAGATGGCGTTGAGTTTTAATACAGTTAAATACTTTCAGTAAGTTAGTTTTACTAGTATCAATCAACCTTATCAGTTCCGTCGTGTTTTACTTTTTTTTAAAGTATGACTTAAGGTAATGCGAAAAGATTAAAAAATACAATTTTTATGGTATATTTCGTACGATTACGTGTTAATAAACGGCAACATAAACATCGTTTTAACTTTTTTCGCATTCTAGTGAGGAGTTTATTTACAAATAAAAAGCAAACGCGAATTCGTTAAAAACAATCTTCGTTATCGGTTGTTATCCCCTATTAAAGTCAGTGTTAAAATTAAGAGTGTTGTTAAATAAATAACGGATCTAAATGTCAAAAGGGCTCATAAATCTAGTATCGACAAAAATAACTGCTTACAAGCCTAGGATGTAAACCACGCCTCCCTCCAATACATCCCACAATGATGAAACTCTATAAACAGGCTTATATTTTAGGGGGGCCTCGGTATCCGATTGGTTAGCTTGCTTGACTGCCAACTCTCTTAGTTCCGGGTTCGAATCCCGGTCTAGCCATGGTCTTACGCTTTTACCTTTCTTTAAATCTTTCCCCATTTCCCCATCAATTGAAATTAATAATTCATCAATATATACGACTTTAGAAATTGTTAAAAGTAGTGCGTCTAGTAGAAAGTAGTAGAACTAAATACGTGGATATTTTGGATTTAAGAAATGATTCGGATCTCGTTCTGGATCTGGGCCGAAAAAAACCCACGCCGAAAGGCATTATTAAATGTTCAAGATTATGCCTCAATTGGACATAATATTATAAATATTATAATGAGAAACCTCAATTGGACATAATATTGAAAATATTATAATGAAAAACCTTATAATTATCCCACTTCTAATACTGCATTCGTCTCATTCAGTTTAGTCTTCTGAAGGTTTTACTTTTTTTTTGTATATATATTAATATATGTATCTACCTATTATATTATTTTTTGCTTTGAAAAAAGGATTTTAGATTTACCTTTTCAGTCAAGTCTGCCTTAGTTCGAAAATGCGGAAAGAAAAGAAGGAGAATTCAAATATTTGAAAATTATTATTGATTAATAAGAAAAAATATGTTTCTTATTAATCAATAATAGTTATTTCTAGTATAATCAGAGCTGTGACAATATATGACAATATAATTCTAAGTCAAGTGTAAAATATCTAGTATTTTTAAATAAAATTAACTATCGCAACTTATTGCCAAGCTCGGAAAAAACTTTTTTTTTCAATTTAACGTTATATGCAATAGTTTATAATTAATTTATCCATCGAAAGAATTTGGTGAAAATATGCAAACGACCATCTAATGAAAAATAATGATCAACATTTACGGTTATTTTTTGATACATTATCAAAGATATTAGATTAAGTCTTGGAATAATTTATGTTCGCGTGCCTTCAGAACGAAATAACAACAGACCACAACAGTGCGACATTAATAAGGGTGTGTTAAGACTTGTATTAGCCTTTTTATATTTTGTGAAGGGTGCAACAATTCAAAAGATATATTTTATTAATGAAACAAAATTAACGATAAAAAATGTGAAGAATATAAATAATTAAATGATTGGTCGAAAAAGTTTAGGCAACTCCTTATTTTTAGCACAATATGGCAAGTGGTAAACGACACGACATTCAATCAGATTCAATTGTCAACAAAATGTAAGAAACATAAATTCATTAAAACAAATATATATATAATACCATTAACCAACAGTTTGAAAGAAAATTTTCAGGCCAATAATTTGAGAAAGTTTATTTATTTACAACTATAATATAGCTATATACGGAAAACATATTTATACCCCACGCGCACTGCGTAAGGGGTATATTAATTTTGTCTCGACGTGTGTAACGCCCATAAGGAGGCGTGGTAGGTATAGAAAAGAATATATATTCTTGCTCAGCATCATCACCTGAGTTGATTTAGCCATGTCCGTCTATCTGTCCGTCTGTGTGTGGACACGATTACTACCGTAATTCTGAAGCTATCGTACTGAAATTCAATATTTAAGCTTTTTTCTAAAAAACAAGGATGAAGTAAAGCCTACCTCCCATACAACCCCAATAATGAAAACTCTATAAAGAAGCAAATATTTATAGCTACAAAACTTAAATTCGGTATTTGTGCAATATACGTCAAAACTGAAGTGTGTTAAAAAAATGGACATCGTCCACACACTATCACGCCCACCTCCCATACAAACCCAAAATTGAAAACTATATAAATAGGCGTCTGTCTAAGCTTCAAAAATAAATAAAGACATTTATTCGATTTATATAAAAATTAAAACATGTTTGAAAAATGGGAAATTGAATGGGAAATTGAAAACTTTATAAAAAGGTTTGTCTTTACTTTCAGGAAAACAATGTGATATGAATGTATTAAAGACATCATCAAAATAGTTACATTTTTTGAAATCTCATATAAAAAGTGCTGCAATTTAAGATTTTGTACTATTACGAATCGCCCGTGGGGTATTTTAACTTCGGCCAAGTCGAAGATATACCTTACTAGTTTTTGGAGGTTTTTGCAAAATTGGTTTTGCTCACTAAAGGATTTCGGTATAACCAAAAAATCATTGGTTATTTGGAAATCATCATAAAATACATTCAGGTTAATTTTAAGATGGGTAAAAATTTAACTTTTTTTCTTCATGCGAGGCGAGGCACCTTAATATAGAATAATATTTCTATAGCTTCTAAGGAACGGGTGTAATTGTGTCGGTAGACAGACAGACTATCTAAAACGATTGAGATGGTGAGTGCTAACAAAGAATATATGTATTATATATTCTTTTGAGTAATCGATTGAGGAGGTGAAGTTATTCGATACAATATAACGCTCATTTGCGAAGAACGGTATAACTCAAAAACGCAATTTTTGAGTAAATGATGTAGAATTATTTATTATGCCATGCTTCATATAGTAAACAAATTACCAATTATCATCTTTAGCACTCTCTACGTAAAAAAAAATTTTCTTCTCTTTTCTATGCAAGGCAAATTGAAAACATTAAACGCGTTTTCTACAAAATTACTTTTTTTGAGTTATGCCGTTCTTCGAGCAAATTAGCGATATCTTTTAAATACCTGTCCCGCCTCCTTATGGGCGTCACACACTTTGTGCCAACTACTCGTGGGGGCATAAAACTGACATTAAACGGCCTGTCAAAGTTCTTTAACTGTTTCTTTGCTCTGGAATTATTCTATAATAATAAATTATTATTATTATAAGAGAAAAGTCAAGACTAGATCAATCAAACAGCAAACTTAAAATTATCGATTTTAATTTAAGTGGAGAAAAACAGCAGCTTGTACACAAAAACACTTAAATACCGCGCAGTAATGGCCAATCGGAAGAATCTTAAATGCATCATCACGTTTCTGCAAGTATCCGGTTCCAATGACCGCCACAACATGAAAAACTGAAATTAATTTTAAATTATTTCATGTTTGGTATTTCTAGCATTCTTCTTGTCTTATAAAGTTGCCGCTTGTTATACTCGTACGTATTCTGCTGTGGCCGCCGGCTTGCATTGCCGGCATGGAATGTCATTCAGCTGCACTGCTTCCACTCTTTCACGCACTTGTGAAGCAAATATTAAGAACTTGAAAGCGGTTTTTCAATTTTTTCCCCCACTTTTGCTTTATAAACAATATATAATTATGCCCTTTGACTGCGACGGCTACTTAGTTTTATGCATAGGTTCTTTCTTAATTCATTCCTCATATAATATTTAAATATGTTGAGGATTATGTGAAAATAAACAATTGATATTTCCACAATCCCAAACTGTAAGAAGGTAACATAAGTATTATTATTTTTTTTTTGTGACAATAAATTTAATAAAAGCTCTAAAAAAGATTTTAAGTGATTTTATTTAGTTGTTTTAATCAGTTGCGGAGATTTTTTAGGCAACTTCATGTTCGTCTTCCTCTACTAAAACGAACTTATGTTCACTGGAACTCAAGATTAAGCATATATAAAAAAAAAATAGTCCCGACGGCAGGCTAACCAGGACACGAGCATTCAGGAATACGCCAAACAAATTCTGCACTCACACGCATCTTGTTTAAAAATGGCCATTGCCAAGCCGCAAAACGTTTAGGTATTGCACAGATACACAGTTTCCTTGTTCTTTCGTCTTCTTCAATTCTCCTGCTTGTGACACTGCTTCCTCAACTAAAGGTATTACAACACATTTGCCATTAGTCAACTTTTTCGAGGACTTACGATCGGTGAGCAAACATTTTTGGTCTGCGATGAAATTTTCGATTTAGCCATTTTTTTGTTTTGTTGTCTTTTGTGTTTTTTACTACAAATTCACTTGTCTGACAAGTTGTGGAAGAGAAGCAACTATATAACAAGCAGTTGATTTACCAAGAAAAAACTTAAAAGCATTTTACAATCGAGCCGACTCCATCATGAAATCTGGCATTGTGCTGCAGCGATTTGCGATTTTCTTGGGGCAATTTAACGCGCTACTGGGTCTGACGTGCCTCGATTTGCGATCTGTGAGAAAAACCATTTCGCAGTTTGCTTGCGTTTGTGCCGCTTCAGATAAAAAATTCACGATTATTCAGAAGAACATTTGTCTTAAAACAGGTAGTATGTAGTTCATTATATTGTTAATATCGATATCTCTTTTTGTTATGGCTTATAAGCGGATAGTATCTCTGTGTAATGTGCGAAAAAGTTGAAACTTCATAAACATAGATAAATGGTAGAGTATCAATTATTTGCAATTGTATATCGATGGATTTAGTATAAAAAAAAGTATAGTGAAATTAATAAACAATATAATATAGCTTGTTCTAATACCAGTGAATTCATGTAACGAAGGATCTCTGATCATGTTGCATGGACGCGTTAAGCTCAATTTAAATTATGCACACTTTTTTGAAAATTTGGTATACTTTTAGTGATGACCGTGGCATGCAGGTTAAGTGTGTGGCTTAGCATGCTCGGAGCCCGGGTTCGATCCCCAGCCGCGGCGAAAAGTTTTTTTCAATAAAAAAATTTATCTGATCGGTCACCACCTCTCTGCAGATAATGGCAAACCTCAGAGAGTAAACAATGCCATGTAAAAAAGCTTCATAAAAAGCTTCTTGAGAACATGAACTTTAGCCGTTCGGAGTCGGCATAAAACATGTAGGTCCAGTTCTCGGTCAATTGTGTGCAAACATTTAATAACACACACAACACAATTGATCATAAGAAGCTCGGTCAAAGTTCTTTCAAGGGCTGAAATGGCCAATTTGTTTTTTTTTTGTTTTGTGCTTTTAGTGAATTATGCCATTAAAATACAAGTATATAAATTGTTTTGCTATTTTCAGTGGCTCTTCAGTGTATTAACTAGGCGGCTCGTTATGTTTGAATGTATAAAGACTCAGAAAGTTAAGACATATCACACATCTTAGCAATCTTATTCTTGGCTGCAATAAAAGCTCAAATCCAGCATTCCATACTGTAAATGTTTTAACTCCTCAAAAATTTGCTTTCGTTACCACCATTATATTATGGACACTCTATCGAGGTCCCTCCAATATTGCGGGATACTTAAATTTATGAATATATCTTCTTTAACGGTTCATAGTAATGTGTCACGTTGACTATATAGTTATTTATCTATTTTGAAGACGTAAGGAGGACGCAGGGGGAAGACGAAGGGTTACTTTAGAAGAGAGTTTTAAAAAGAAGAGTGTATTTGATAAAATAAAGTGAGAGTCTTTAATTTTTAGAAACTAAAAGAATTTTTTCAAATGAAAGCTTGTCTATTGAACTCATAAGTTATGCGCGTACCATTTACTAAGGTTCGTTTCATATTTAGAACCCACGATGGTAGCCCTATTTTGTCATACTCTTTGAAATCCCGTTTAACAAAACGTGTGATTGGTCATTTTAAGGTGGTACAATTATCGTTTCATAATTGCAACCCAGTCGCAGTTTCTTCTAATAAAAAAGAGGTTTGTATCATGTAAATTTTTTTTGAGAATAACAACTAACAGTGTTATATCTAACCTAGGTATGACCCGTGACAAAACTTTATCAGATGTAGAAAAAGGCAAAATTTTGGCTTGGGCTTCTGAAAATATTTAAGTGAGCAACATTTTAAGAAAACTTAAACGCAGCCGACGCGTGATCGCAAATTTTATTAAAAATACGAAAGATTATGATAAAAAAGCAATCCGAACTGAAGAGAAAGATATGTAAGAGGGAGGATACCAGAGCAAGTAACTCGAGCGCCAGTTGATCTCGTCTGGCAAGAAGTTGAATCACCAAAGTGTAAAAAACAAATTGGCTTATGCTGCAATGATGCCCTGATGTTTATTGAGCTAAAATGAAAACAATTAAGATCGTGAGATACTGATTGGTTCTCTGTAAGTGAAATGAATTTCAGAAGTGTTACCTCCATAAAATGTACGTTTCTGCTTGGAGGTCATATTTTCTGATAAAAAAATGGAACCTTGATAAACCAGACGGCTCACACTTTTAATGCCAAGATTTGCGAAAAGAACCTCGCTACTTCCCAAATCAGAGCTTTGGTGGTGGCTCAGTATTGGTCTGGGGAGCGTTTTCAGCACAAGCAACTCTGGAAATCCACTTACGTCATCTAGGATGAGTAGTACCGAGTAAAAAACTGCTTTGTTTATTACAATTTTTACGACATCATGACCAAAATTTTCATGGATTTTCCAGCATGATAATGCCCGAATACACACTAGCGCGGAAACAAATGCTTGGCTTGCGTACAAAAACTAAAACTTTGAAGAGGACAATGTGCTCTCCAGACCTTAACCCAAAAGAAAACCTATGGGGAAAACAGGTTCGTCGCATTTATACAGATATTCACCAATGCAACAACGTTGGTGAGTTACAAAATCCACTCATTAGTGACTGGGTGAATAAAGACTACAATATCTTACAGAACTTAATTTCTTCCGTGCGTACAAATTTTGTTGAAGAAATAAAGATAAAACGGAGCCTTATTAACTTGTAAAAGCTGATTTTTTATTTTGGAAAGTTTTAAAATACAAAGGAATTAAGGCTTGGTTTAATATGAAACGCTACATTATAAGATATTTAAATTAAATGGCTCTCGATTTTAAATATATTCAGTTATTATGTTCTGAAAGCTAACTAATATTTTTATTGAAAAAAATAATATCATTTAAAATGAAGCCTATATTTTATATGCATTTAAATGATGAAGAAAAATTTACACACACCAAGTTTTATTCCTGTAGCTCACAGTCATAAAAAAACATACGTGCCAAATTTTATCTCTGTTGGTTAAACAGAGGCTTATTTATTGCGTTTTCAATTTTTGGGTTGTATGGGAGGTGAAAAAAAGACATCTTTTCGTTGATACAAGACACATACACACCAAATTTCATTGTTGTAGGTTAATTATGAGCTTATTTATGCATTTTTCAATTTTTGCGTTGTATGGGAGGTAGGCGTTTCCGTGGGCGGATTCCAAAAATTACGTTCCAAAGTGACTATGTGTACCAAGTTTCATCCAATTATCTCAACTCCTTCTTCTTATCTTGTGTATACGGACAACACACAGACTCACGTGGTGACGCTGATCAAGAATATATATACTTTTCTATACCGGACTCGTTTCGTTCTATGCGTTACAAACGTTTGCACAAAGTTAATATACCCTGACCTTTCAGGTTTAGAGTATAACTAATAACGTTATAAAATAAAATAAAATACCCCCACAGGCGATTCGCAATGGTACACAATCTCAAATTGCAGTTCTTTTTATATGAGATTCCAAAAAATTTTACTATTTTGATGACGTCTAACATACATTCATACCAAATTGTTTTCCTGCAAAGTAAAGACAAGCCTTTTCATAAAGTTTTCAATTAGGGGTTGTATGAGAGGTGGGCGTGTTCTTGGGTGGTTGATGCCAATTTTTCTAACACGCCCCAATTTTGATATAATATACACAAATACCCAATTTCAGGTCTGTAGCTTAAATATTAGCCTATTTATACAGATTCCAATATTATGGGTTGTATGGGAGGTTGGCGTGTTCATCGGTGAATGACGCTCATTTTTCTAACACATCTTAATTATACCCTAAACCTAAAAGGTCAGGGTATTTTAACTTTGTGTAAACGTTTGTAACGCATAGAACGAAGCGAGTCCGGTATAGAAAATTATATATATTCTTGATCAGCGTCACCACGTGATTCGAGCTATTCATGTCCGTCCGTCCGTCTGTGTGTTGTCCGTATACACAGGATAAGAAGAAGGAGTTGAGATAATTGGATGCATCTTGGAACACATGATTACATAGACCCAAGGATTTGCACTATTGAATATTTTTAGAATCCGCCCACGGACACACCTACCTCCGATACAACGCAAAAGTTGAAAACTGCATAAATAAGCTTATAATTAACCTACAACAATAAAATTTGGTCTGTATATGTTGAGCATCAACACAAAGATGTCTTCGAAAAATGGGTATCATCCGCTCACGGACACGCACACCTCCCATCAACCCAAAAATGTAAAACACAATAAATAAGCCTATGTTTAACTTGCAGAGATAAAATTTTTCACATGTTTTTTATGACAAAACAAAGATGGTTTTGAAAAATGGACGTCATCCGCCTACGGACACGCCTACCTGCCATACAACCCAAAAAGTTTAAAACTCAATAAATAAGGTTACGTTTGTCATAGAGAGATCAAATTTGGCATGTATGTATTTTATACCAAAACTAAGGTGTGTTAAAAAATATCCGTAAAAGTAATCCGTCCATGAACACGCCCACCTCCCATAGTGAAAGCACAATAAATGCATTAACTGTGAACTACAGGAATAAAACTTGGTGTGTGTAAGTCTTTCATCAACATTTAAATGCATATCAAAAATGGGCTTCATTCGCCCACGGTCACGCCCATTTTCAATAATATTATTTTTTTTTTGGAAAAGTAGGTTTAGGGTATTTTATAGTCGGCCTAGACCGACTTTAGACTTTCTTTACTTGTTTTTTAATCTAACGACAACAAATTTAAATTATTAAACTTTATATAATTTCGTTGAACGCAAACAAAAAATTTTTCGGCACATACCAGTTTTCTCTTCCTCCTAATTAATGTTGGTATTTTCATTTCGGTTTTCACTCAGCGCTAAGTAAAACTGGCAAATCAGAAAAACATCTTCAAAGAATTACTTCTAAATCGTTTTCATTATTGCAATTTGTCGTGGTATATTAACAATAAATTCTTTACCGATGAAGAACTTCGTAAGACTAGCAACGAATGCCTTTTTCCCTTTTGTTTCCGTAACGATGGTTGGCTTGAAGTGTCTTGAAATTGTATTTGGAAGACTTGTAAAAAAACAAGGGTGCTTTTAAATTTTTTCTGTAACACTGAAAATAAAAGCGTTATTACTAAAAATAAAAACGTGATTGATTGTAACAAGTTAACATTACAGTCGATTGATATTAAGAAGTAGTCTTAAGCAGTATGGTAGGGTTTGACATACAGTGCGTTATTGTCATCGATGTGTTTTCAACGGTAAGTTTTTAACACTAAGTTTGACCCCAACAGTCTCGTGGAAACAAAAAAAAATTACTCGTTCTGATTCTACGAATATCCTTGCTAAAAACCTTTTGTTTGAAACAGCTTCTTAAATAAGATTCAGAACTCATATTTGTGCAGCGCATATGTTTGTAGGTGTAATTAAAAATATTTCTGCCTAGGTTTTTTATCTGCATGTTGTTGTTGCAAGGCAAATTTATCAAATGGCATTCTCTAACCAAACAACTGCACGCTATGTAAAAAGGTACATAACTAATCTACACACATACTTACAAACATACGCACATAATGTCCGCATGGTACTAGTTTCCGTTTGCATTAAGGCTTTCTCGAACTTCCTTGCATGAGCAGATCAACCACTGAATGTATATATCTGCCACTCTCGCACATAGCGGAAACCTGTTCTGAGTGAGTGCCTGTACTTAATACAATTATGGAGGAGTGGTTTGCTGGGCGGAGACTCATTCACATTCACAAATATCTGAGTTAATTCCATACATAAGTTGGTGAATTATTATTGCTGCCATATCGTGGACTGGGATAATTATTATTTGTAAGTTTCTGTGTGATGTTCAGGAAAGGAAGTGGAGGATATACGGCCATAATGCGCCAGTTCAACTTACCTCAATGAAGACATGGTTATTTCCTTTCTGCATTCAGCTGGATTGTGTGTGAAAGTAACAATCGAAAATATGTTTAATTATAGAAATAGGTTTTAAGGTTGGGTTGTAATAAATTAAACTTACCTGTGAATGCATCTGATTCCATTCCTTCCAGTCCTTTTGTTTCGATCCATTTATGAGTGTTGGCATGGACTAGCTGTGGTTATGAAATTGTGCTTTTAGATAAGAAAAATATAATCAAGTCAGTTGGCATGAATGTTAAAAATAAAACTAATGTTAAGAAGTCGACTTAAGAATTTAATAAGTTTTTTAATCAAATTATATCCCACTGAACAACAAACGGTGGTTCGACGAAAATGAGAGTTGCGGATTTTCATTTTAGTGTGTGAAAGAATGTGTTATCGAAAAAAATCATTTAATTCGCTTATTCTATTAGCAATGATAATATGATTACATTTAATCAAAAAGTTATTTTTTTATCATAAATGATTTAAGAAAATAACTCTTATTATCAGTGGTGTAATTATCACAAAGGAGACCTAGGTTTAACTCTTGAACGTATTAGTGGTACCCTTCAATTGTTGTCACCATCCATAACTTACCTTAGCATTCAACCTCCAGTAACTTAAAAGAGAGAATGCGATCAGCTTTCGTTTTGGCAACGCTCTAGAGTCTAGAGTCTAGACTCTAGACCATGGCATGCATTTTTTTAAAATCTTTTTTTAGCCCATTAGACCAATAGGCTAAGAAACCAACAAATTCTATTAAAGTATTGAAAAAAAAAAATGTGCAAAGTTTTTGCGAAAACAAAAATACACGCAAATATTTGTTATTCCTTTCGCATGGAATGTTTGAAAAACATCGGAATTATCAAATTCCATTTTAGACCGAACGTGTTCGATTTGAGATGGAATGGCCAATATACATTTTTACACTAATAAAAAATGTAATGTTTGGGGCCCTCGGTAGTCGAGTGGATAGCGTGCTTGACTGCCAACCCAGAGGCTCCTGGTACGAATCCCGGTCGTGGTTTCTTATCAACTGAAAAAAATTCATCAATATATACGACTTTCGAAGTAAAAGTTAGTGGTAGAGATGTTTGTGGAATGAAATTGCTTAATAACTCGAATTGACGAGGTAAAGGCATAACACTTTCCTCAGATTCAAATTCGCATGTTGATATAGCGCTCCGCCACGCATACAACATTCTACACTTATTTCAATTCTCTTGAATTAATTTTCTCTATTACTTATCTATCTCAATCTCTCCATTTCCGAACCAAGGCAGACTTGACTGAATGGGTTTGACACCTGAAATCTTTGGTTCAAAGCTAAAAGAACACAGCAATGAACCTTTGCGCTTATTATTTTTTAACAATTAAAGGGCACCACTTGTGTGGAATTTCATAAAAACTTTTCTGGTTTCGATATCCTAGATTTTGAGCTACAGCCATCAAAAGAGCAGCCGCTCATAAGTTCTTGTCGAGATCCTTAAGATATCTCATCGGTAACTTGACAACCTGGCATGGCACGGTTAATTTAACCTCTAGACAAATTTCATAGCCTTAGAACCTCTGATATTTAACAACATCAGAAGAAGAATTGACTGAAAAATTTGTTCTCAATATTCAAACTAATTATAAGAATCGCAATTGGCTTAGTGAACGAGCGATTCTTGCCACTACCCACAAAGGCTTTTAAGAATTTAATGTGATTTTATTACATACAAGTCCGTCGAAACTGCTGTAAAAGTAGATGAAGCGGCAAATAATCCAATAGTACTTTTGAAATCACTCAAACTGCCAGGGATGCCAGCTCACGTACTAAAATTAAAGATTCGTTATGCCTGGTTTATTATTATGACATTATGTTGTGACATATCAACCACCCAAAGCTTTGCAACGGAACGTGTCAGTATATACATTAATGAGCAAAGTCATAGAAGTAAAAATAATGACAGGATCATTTAAAGGTGAAGATGCCCTCATTCCTCGCAATCCAATGATTCCATAGAATGCACCATTTCATCAACAGAGATCAGGTCAATTTTTAGAAGTGCGTAACTTAGATCTACACAGAGATAGCTTTTCACATGGTCAATTTTATGTTGCGTCTTCTAGAGTCTGGAAACTAAACCACCTCAACATTTGTATAGATTATGGAACATCAAAAAATATTGTATTCCCACAAGTATTGTGTCTCAGATAATAACAACGTGTACATTCTTAAACTTAAATAACAACTATATCACAAGCTGAGCCACAGCAACGCGTGAAGGGTACACCTAGTTTAAGGGGGGACATAACATTGGCCGTTTTTTTAAATTGACTTTTTTTGTTAAGATTTAAAAAAGTAATTTTTTTTCCAGATGGGACAATTTTTGCAACTCCAGTTTGAAGGTCTATAAAACCATGTTGGAGTGAAAAATATATTTTTTTGAATTTTTTTCTTGTAATTTGATTAATTCTCTACAATAAGTTATCTAACAGTTACCGTTCTACCCGGGAACTAGTTATTTATCAAGAGCGCTAATAAAAAGTGCGTTACCCCATATAAAATTGTTCATACAAAGATTGTAATATTTGTTCAGGCGTCGGGCAAAAGGTAACATGCTTTTTTGTATACGTGTGATGTTGTATTTCTTTCTGATACCTACGTTTTTCCATACAAAAAGACTATTAGCTCTGCACTTTGCACACCAATAGAAAATTACATAAGGAAAAGTAAACAAATTCAGCCGTTTATATAAGTTTAAAATTTGCGGCTGCGCGACGCTTCTGCTACGTGGCGTATTGGGTACGAGCGTCGAAGAAAACAAACACATTTTAAAATTTATCTTTGCATGTTATATTTTTTGGCTTTAATTTTTTTTTTTAATGTTTTTAAAATTAATCTAAAATATTTTTTATTGCATTTAATCGTCTTTTAATTATATAAATAGATATAAAATAGAAATCATTTTATTTAAAATATGTATATAACACTGAAATATAAGTATCTATTATACAACACAAGCATATAACAAACATATCGCACACTAAATATAAACAGTCACAACTCAAAAAACATAACTTTTCAGGAGAAGCGAAAAATAAAACTCTTTGGTTGAAACTGCAGAAGAAAACCAATTATCATTTAAACACATACAATTCATTTTTCGGGCTAATGAAGGAAATAATGAAATAGAGAGTGAGATATGTGTTTTGTGAATGGATTTATATCAAAAAGTCGATATAAAAAATTTTGAGTTATGACTGTTTTGTATTTAGTGTGCGATATAACAAACATATGGGCATCTTCCAAAAAAGGTCCACCAAAAGTGAAGGAAAACATTAAAATAAAGCACTCTAACAGTCTGTAACTTTATTTTTATACCCCCACGCGTACTGCGTAAGGGGTATATTAATTTTGTCACGACGTGTGTAACGCCCATAAGGAGGCGTGGTAGGTATAGAAAAGTATATATATTCTTGATCAGCATCACCACCTGAGTTGATTTAGCCATGTCCGTCTGTCTGTCTGTCTGTCTGTGGACACGATTACAGCCGTAATTTTGAAACTATTGTGCTGAAATTCGATATTTAAGCTTTTTTCTAAAAAACTAAGATCAAGTTCGAGAATGGGCTAAATCGGTTGAAAACCACGCCTACCTCCCATACAACACAAATAATGAAAACTCTATAAAGAGGCTAATATCAAAGTTACAAAACTGAAACTCGGTATTTGTGTGTTCTATGTCAAAACTTAAGTGTGTTAGAAAAATGGGCGTTATTCATCCACTTACACGCCCACCTCCCATACAACCCCAAAATTGAAAACTCTATAAAGAGACTAATATTAAAGTTACAAAACTAAAACTCGGTATTTGTGTGTTCTATGTCAAAACTTAGGTGTGTTAGAGAAATGGGCGTTATCCACCCACTAACACTCCCACCTCCCATACAACACCAAAATTGAGAACTCTATAAAGAGACTAATATTAAAGTTACAAAACTGAAACTCGGTATTTGTGTGTTCTTTGTCAAAACTTAGGTGTGTTAGAAAAATGGGCGTCATCCACCCACTAACACGCCCACCTCCTATACAACCACAAAATTTAATATTTTATAAAAAGCCTTATATTTATGCTTCAGAAAAACAATTTGATATGTTTGTATTTTAGACACATAAAAATAACAAAATCTTCTTAAATCTCATACAAAAAGCTCTCTAATTTAAGATTATTTAACCCTTAAGAATCAGTCGTGGGGGTATTTTAACTTCGGCCAAGTCGAAGATATACCTTACTAGTTTTTTTTTATTTTGATTAGTATAACTGCTATTAGGGTTCCCAACTGTCCCGGATTTCGCGAGACGTCCCGCATTTCAGCTAATTTTTTAGCGTCCCGCGACGACCCCTTGCGGGACACCGTTTGTCCCGCATTTGAGAACTTAAGATTGTTTGTATTAAAATTTCCAATTCGATATGAAACACAGTTTCCTAAACTGTTTAATTTTATTATCAAAATAAATTTATAGCTCGTTTCAAACGAGAAGAACATTTTTTAGTTTTATTTTTCGATGCAGAAAATTTTTTAGAGCGTAGATTCTTGCTCTTTTAATACTGTTCGCTGAACTTAATGCTGTTTTTTAATGTTTTTTACCGTTTTTCTTAATATTTAAATGCGCAAACATTTAGAACAAATGATCGCACAAGTACGGTGTTGCACCGACGGCCTGCAGCAACCTGCATCTTGAGAGAGAAATAAAATAAAAATTAAATAAAAAATAAATTATTTTCTCAAGAAAAAATTGTGAAGTGAAATTACGGATGACAAAATATTTTTTTACGCACATTTTTTTTTAATTTTGATTGGTTGATTTTGAAAAATAAAATTCTCTACTTCCGCAGCGCAGTTGCGATGATCAACAAAATTCAGGAAAATACATTAATTTTTTCATATATTTTTCTGCTCAGAGAATATTCAATTTTATTTTTAATGTCGACCAATCAGAAAGAAGAACACTCTCCAAATTATTTTCTTATTCTCAAACATGCGCGAAAATGTTCTTCTCTTTTGAAACAGGCTTTATCATTTATTTTCATACATTTTATTTATCAAAACGATTTGGATTTATTTTTTGGTTTTTTCATGAATTGGGCAAGAGTTGGAAAGAGAACTAAACAATATCAAGGAACCAAGCGATGGTGTAAAGGCATCGTTGATACCCTTTATTTCTCAAAGAATAAAAGGAAATATTTAATAAAATAAAAAATTCTAATGTTGTCCCGCATTTTTCAGCCAAGTCCCACATTTTTGATGGCTCCGTCCCGATTTTGTACTTTTCAGAGTTGGCAACCCTAACTGCTATGTAAATTAGCTTATTATGATGTATTTTTATTAAAATTTATAATAAACATCTTTACTGTATTTTACTACTGTTGGAAAAATTTGTCGCGTCCATGATGTCGCGTCCGTATTCGTGCTATATCTATTTAAAAAAAGGCAAGAGATAATTCTAATATTTCATAAGTCTACGAAGAATAGTTATCCTTTGACCTCCATTAACATGTTTATTATATATAAAAAAAATTCTCAAAATTAGCGAAATTTTGCATATTTCTATACGAGCTTAAAAACACTTCTATTTTTTGTCGCGTCCGTTCCATTGAATGATTGATTATTACTTTGTACTAATATGTACTAAATCTCGCCAATATTTTTATAAAATGTAGCGCTCTTTCATCGCGTTAGAACACTTAAAATACATATTGGCTCATTTTGTTTCTTTCTTGTTTTTCGAGTAATTAAAACCGTGCGAATGTCGCGTCCGTGCCACTGGGAGATGCCCATATAACAAACATATAAAAAAAATTGCGGAAACAATATTTCAATACGCTGATTCCATTAGATTCACTTCCATATATCGAGTGTGCTAGTAATCATCAAATTTATTTTCGTTGTTTGTAAACTTGTAAGCGCCTAGCTGGGCTGTGAATCAGTTAATACTAGTGTCCGACCGATTATTCGGCTCCGGCTTCGGTAACCGGCATAATCGGCCGATATTTTGACCTTCTGCTTCGGCCAAAATAGCCGATTATTTTTGCCGAATGTTTTTGCTTAGCTAAACAATTTTTTTCTTAGCTAAGTTCTTAGAATTTTTTTGAATTATTCAGTGAACTCCGTTAAAAATTCCACATTTGAAACATTTTCATAGTTCGTTTTGTGCTTCTCTCCTTTTCTGTTCTTTCATGAGTTGGTGTTTACTCGTTAAAAATTTTATTCAAATGATAAATGCAGCGAGTCCGACTGTTACGTTTTTGCTTTTGTTATGGACAATATAAAAGCCGAGTTAACGCTAGAAATTTTCTACCAGATTTTAGTTAATATTACATCTCTGTAGCTTGATCGAAAATATATTAAATTTTTTTCTGCTTTATCCTGACGTTAATAAATCAATTACATAAAAATCCGAATTTTGCAGAAAAACTCTTACGTTTAACTCGAATTTAATAATTTCAGTACGTTTTTTTAAACTGAAATGAATATAAAGGGTGGTTGAATTTTAAGGGCCGGTGTTGATTTTGAATAAAACACAAATTATTACTGTCTTGCTGGAAATTACTATTATTTCTTTTTATTATGATAACATTAGTATGATTCAATTATGAATGAAACAAAATATCGTCCAAATGGCCGCCGCGACCTCGGCGGCACACCTCCATTCTATTGTCTAAATTTTCGATGACGCTGAGGCATTATTGAGGTTCTATGCCATTAATGTGCCGAATTATCTCATCCTTTAGCTCTTGAAATGTTGCTGGCTTATCGACCTTTTCTTTCAAATTACCCCAAAGAACGGGGTCAAATCACATGATCTTGGCGGCCAATTGACATCGCCACCACGTGAGATACCACTACCATTGAATTTGTCGCGCAAGAGCCATTGTTTCGTTAGCTCTGTGGAAAGTGGCACCGTCCTGTTGAAACAACATATTGTCCACATCCATATCTACCAATTCGGGAGATTAAAAGTTCGTTATCATCTCACGATAGCGAACACAATTCACAGTAACTGCCTGACCGGCCTCATTTTGGAAAAAATACGGCCAGCCCATAAACCGCACCAAACAGTCACTCTTTGTGGGTGCATTGGTTTTTCGACAATCACTCTTGGATTAGCATTCGCCCAAATGATGCAATTCTGCTTATTGACGAATCCACTGAAGTGAAAATGTGCTTCATCACTGAAGATGATTTTCATGATATGCATTTTAATTTAAACACCAATTTTCATAATAAGCCTGAATAACTTTAACGCGTTAACGCAAATGAAATACACAAAAAACTTGACGTTTACGTGTGGTTCACATTCAACATCGGCCCTTGAAATTTATAACAAAAGCAAAGAATAAATTTTTTTCAAGTTTTTGGCATTCAAAAATTCGTTATTGTTATTCGGCTTCAGCCGACTATTTCCATTTTGCCGAAGAATCGGTATCGGCTTCGGCAAAAATTCACATTCGGTCGGACACTAGTTAATACAAAACAAACACAATACAGCAAAAACAAAAACAAAGAAAACAGCAGGCGCAACATGGAAGCAGCTAATGATTGATTTTCTTATAAAAAAATGTAGATTTTTCTTCTTTGATCTTGCTATTTTGCTACTTTAATATAATAGTGACAAAATCCAAAATTAGATATTCGTTTAGCGCAGGATATATCTGGTATTTAAGTATATATATGTATATTATATACTTAAGTATTGGTCAAAAACGTTTCATGGCCTTGAAGAAATTTGTTAAAACGACCCCATACAAACCGCGTTGTAAGACGTAATTCTAAGTGAAAAATAAAAATTATTATGAGACGATCTACATAACATAGGTTAATTTTCTGATTTCAATTTAATTTTTTATTGTGTTTCAATATTCTATCAATTATTTAGTTGAACATTGATTGTTTACCTTTGTATCGACTCGAAAATCGTTGTCTTTTTAAATGATTATTATATGGCATGAAACCCCCCTTGCATTTCTCCTTAATAACCCTAGGATAAATTATTTTGTACTCTTAAGATCGTGTTAAAAAGTGATTTATTAAACAAAAATTCTATATAATTATTTTCTTCTTTTTAGTGTGGTGTAAAATTTATTATTTCTATTAATGAATAGGTTCATTGTGTGCTAATTTGCATTTAAATATTTTTTTTAAAAAATGTGTGAAATAAAATCAGACCCTTTAAGAACGTACTTTACTTATCAGCTATCAACTCAAACAAAATTTGAACTAAAAATGACAAAGTTCAGAGATTTTATTAACATTTTTTGAGTATGGCTAAGGGAAAAAACCTGTTGTCCGTTATTCTTACACTATTTAACAAGGAAACAAAAATTTTTCTTTTTTAAAATTGGTGTTTGATTAATTTTAATATTGACCGCCTAAATCCTCGACGCCTGCCCGTCTGTGTCCGTAAACACAGGATTAGCAGAAGGAGTTGAGATAATTGCTTGAAAATTAGAGCACATTGTTAAAACCCAAGGATCAAAACTTTTGAATATTTTTTTAATTTTAACAAAAATGTATATTAAACTTTCTTGTATAAAGATTCAACTTTACAGCACTAACAGCATCCCAATACATCTCTCTTGTGTTTAAACCTATCAAAAACGGTTGTTTTTCAACTGCAAATATAAATTTGAATTTTTCTCTGTTTGCTTGTAAATATCTGATGTTGCATCTGATTGGCTGAGGTAAAGGAACCCTCATTAAAAAACCCAAAAGAATCCAAATATGAAGAAACAATCATTCATAAATACTGATCCTTCAAATACTGATCAGGGTATCAAAATGTTGTTGAAAATATTTTTAGGATTACTGACACAGTTTAATCCCTTACCCAATCTTCAGGAAGTGTTGAATAAATTTTGTTTAGCCCCCATATGACAATTTCAAAGTCTTCGATGCGATTAACTCCAATTTAATACTTCTTAAAACTTGATTCCATACCGAATCCAAAAGAGCAAATGCCATCACTGAGCAATAGAAGTTGCAATCGAAAGTAAAGAAGTTGCGCTTTAAAGATAAGTTGCGTAGACACCAGGGTTAATTACGATGCATTCCTTTATGTTGAGCAAAATATGTAATATCAGTTTTTGTGGCTTGAAAACTCTCGAAAACACCAATTCCTTTGTATGTCATCCCAAAAGAGCCAAAAATTGCGGCTGAAGCAATAATTTCTGCCGTTACCAACAATTTTTTTTTTCAAAAGCAATTTCATATACTAAAGGCCAACAAAGTAAAGCAATTGAAACCCATCCACCCTTTGTTCTTATCTTTATAACTTTGATTCTCTTATGCATTATATTAAAAGATAGACACAAATTTACCAAAATAAAAATAAATATTTGTTTCACGGCCATTTTCAATGAAGAAAACAATTTGCGGAATTTAACTAAAATTAAGGACAAAGCAAAATTTGTTGGGGGGGTAAATTTCCAGTTTCGTTGCTTTGATATTTTGTCGAGCTTTCTGCCTTCAACTCCTTAACGCACCACCGTCAAGATCTAAGTTTACCGTCTTCAATTATTTCCTCATTATGAACAAATTAAGTTGATTCTGGTTCCTTAGGAACTGCTTAGACAGAATCAACCCAAGATTTAACCATAACGTTCGCTGCAAATTTACTTCAAAGCATACTTGAGGCGCGGCAGCCCACCGGTTGAGTTAAAGACCGAAAGAAGGAAAAGATAGTCAGTCGATGGAGTCATGCAAGAGATTGCATGCGCAGGCATTAGAGAGAAAAATTTGTTTGAATTGTTCCCTTCTTTTAATAAACTGAATGAATAAAATATGTATATAAATTCTTTTGAATATGAAAATTAATTTTATCCAAACTATATTCCAATTTAAGTCTTTGTAGAACAGCCATACATACAATGTTTATGTGAGGAAGTGCACATTTACTCGTCTTTGTGTATGTTTATTTTGAATACTCAACAACAATTTTTAATATGTCGTTGTAAATCATTGGAAATAATTTCGGTCACTGCAAATGCAAATGCACATGTCAATGATCCTTAACGGTAAGTAACAAAATCAATTCCCATTAAGAAAATAAAACATATTTCGACCACATGTTTCGGTGCAAGCGAAGCGCTTCTTCTGGTTTGTGTTTATTGAACCTTGTCTAAGGAGTTTTTCATTCTTTGAGATTCATAATGAACGACTTCGTTTTATTCCCACTTTGTTTTTGGATTTGTGCAGCATTGCTATGATTTATTTGTCTGCGAACGCGGATCACATGGTACACTCAAAAACGAAAAAACCAAATTTATTTGTTTGTTAAGCACCTATTAATCTGGAAATACACTGATAGAAAACGGATTTAATTATAAATTCTTGTACACTCGACATAGGTGGCCTTTAAGTCGGGGGGAGGTAATCCAAGGGGGGCGGAGGGGTGGTATTTAAGGGTGTTTAAAATTTATAATAATTTATTAGAAGACCATGCAATTGAAGGCAATTGAGGCATTGACAAGCCAAATGATGTAATTAAAATTAAAAAGTAAGTATATAAACTCTAAAGTCAGTCCAGCCCGACTATGAAATACTCTAGCACTTTCAATACAGGCTTTTAACTTCAAATTAAACCTTTTCCATTTAAAATTTTTTAAAGTTGTAAAGTTCAAAAACAACTTTGTAAAGTAAAAAAAAAAACTTTTTAACTTTCGGCAAATTCAAAATTTTATAGTTTAAATTCAACCTTAGCTAAGAAAAAATTTATTTTAGTTTTCTATTAATACTTGCACATGTTAATATTTGTATGTTAATACTTACACTGAGAAAAAAAACATACTTTCAAATCAAACAAAAAATTTTAAAATAGCAATTTAATGCTTTTACGTTTCTACAAAACAAAATTTAAAGCAAGTGTGTTTGATTTCCAACTACCTATAAGCTCCTTTCTTTTTTTAATTTTTTCATTATTATTTCTTTGAAAAAACAAACAAAAATCTGAATATAATGACAATATTTTAATTTTTTAAATTGGTTTGAAATATATAGACCAAATGATAAAATAAAACTAATTTAATTTATATTAACTAATATTGAAATATTTAAAATGCAAGCTTCATCAAATGGAGTTAACATTTGGTTTTCGGAGGGTCCCGGAGGTAGCTTATTATGAATCTGTTGCCAAAAACTCGGAAAAGCTAAAAAAATGGCATGGAAAAAATTATGCTTTAAAACAGGGATGCCCAGCGCCTAACTCTTTCCACTCTTTGCACTCTTTACAACAACTTCGATGTTTTCATGATTGTTGTAATTCGGCGAATTCAGTTTGAAGTAAAATCATTGCTTCTTATTGCTTTGTTTTTTTAAGAGCCATCAAATGACGATATCTTGCATTTGCATGTTGTTGTTTTTGTGTGTTCAACAATTTAACTTGTGCGCTTGGGCTCGGTCAGCATTCGTGTTGTTGTTTGTATGTCCTTTTGTTATTTTGCTTGGATACTGCCAGCATTCGTGTTGTTGTTTTTAACATGCTCCACTCTTTTCAACAACTTCAATATTGCAATGATTGTTGTAATTCGCCGAATTAAGTTTTCAGCTTCACCCTTACTTCTTATTACTTTATTGTTGTATTTGTGCACATTGAAGGATTCGTGTTGTTGTTTCGTGTGTTCAATATTTATGAACTTTTGCGCTGGCGCAGATGTATGTTTTATGCGCGTTGTTGTTTTTATGTGCTTTTGTTGTTAGAAAAATTATTGTGCCACGAATCCAAAGATTTGTTGTTGTTGTCTTTTTGTTGTAATTGTTGTAGCACTCTTCAAATAATTTTTCTGGGCATCACTGCTTTAAAATATTTGTTTTAAATTTTAAAATTTTTACTTTAAATCGTTTTTCATAACAAAAGCATTGTTTTAAAAACAAAAACTATTGTTTTGAACTTAACGTTAAAAACAGTTGTGTTTAATTTTAATGAATTTGTTTCAAGCTCTATTTCAAAAACAAATTCGTTAAATATGAACACAATTTCATTTAATTTTAACACAAATTTCCCTCAGTGTACACATGGTTAAGTATTAATTGTTATTTTATTAATATTTAGTTTATGTTGTTATTATATTAATTTTTAGTTTATGTGTGTATACCTGATTGGCATATACCTTTATGGCGTATACCTAAATGGCGTATACCTTTAGTCGATCTAAAAGGCCGTTTTATGTGAATTTTATTATTCTTCTTCTATCGATTGCTATCAACAACTACAATGTAGTGCAACTGCATCTCATTGCTATAAGTATCCAAAGGCAATAAGTCTAAAACATTTGCAATAAATAAAACAATCTTAAATTTCAATTTACTAGAAACAATTTTTTTCTGACTTAAGTCTTTTGTACTAATTTCTAAAGAACTATCTGAATCAACCTGAAATTCTACTTGAATTAATTGGAACTATCGTGAAACGTTAGCTTAAATGCAACTTTGATTGCAATCTGAACTTTGACTTATTTTATATGGCAAAATATAAAAAAAGGCAGAAATAAAATAGAGTTTAAGCAAGTCCAAATATAGATAAATTATGTACCAGATGCTTAAATATTTATGAAAAATCAGAATTGAATATGTTTAGAAACAGACCAGGAATTTTTCAGTTGCAGTAAAATAATATCTACAATAGGTGGGCCGTTCTCAATGAAACAAAGATGACCACGAGACAACTAAAACAAAGAAATTGCTTTGGACCAACGAAAAAACCGTCAAAATGTAATTTTTCCATAATTTGCATTTTATGTCCGATCTAAAGAAATGGTATATAGTTCAGATGGGTTTAATTAGTACTACATATTTCCTTTCAAGCTCTTGGACTTCAGAATAAATGAAGGAACTTTAAAGAAGTTTTATTTTATGAGGAAAAAATTCGAGTTCAGATGAGGTTAAATCGAGGTAATAGTGTGTTCATCAATACGTTTAGCGCAACGGTACATACATAATTTGCAAAGATATGACAGACATAGTTAAATTATATAAGATAATGAAAAGATAGCACTTTGGTCTGTGTCCAAATACTGTTCTTTTTTGTTTTTAGAGCTGTCTCGAGTATATTTTAAAAATATTTTTAAAAGGGGCACTTTTAAAATTTTTTTTCGACAAAAATAATCAGAAAATATATACTTTATTTCCTTTTTTATACTTTTTAAAAAAGCGAAAAAACGTCAAAATGTATGGTGAAAGAAAGGGGAAACTTCTTTCAATGCATAGATACAACGGGAATGATCTCTTCCAAAGTCTGGGCAACACTGCGAGTGACTTCGTGGAGCACTTGTGTGCACCTCACTGTTGCCAGAAATTTATTAAGGTTGTATCTAATATTGATAAAAAAAAGGAGCTAGAAAAAGATAAAACCGATAAAAAGTAGCTTAAAAAAGCAAAAATTTGTATTGTAGCAAAACAAGAACAAATTTTTTATGAAAATGTATATAATGATTACTTTAACATTAATAAACAAAAACTTTAAAAAAACAAAAGTGAAAAATTAAATCGTCAGAAGTACTCTCATTTGCTGAAGACACCACCTCCATCCCAGTTGTATTGGCCACATCAATACTTTTCAAAAATCTGCAAATATATCTTAAGTAAAATCTATATAAAATATATGAAACTAAATTAACTTACCTATCCATTTCCCTGCTACTCTTGAACGTGCGCTATAAAATATACAAATAGTACACTAATTAGAGATGCAATTTTATCGATAACATAAAAAATTATCGTTTTACTTCCACATTTACACCGCAGCTTTCACACTGTAAAATATAATTCACAAACATTATATGCGACATGTATAATTCAAATAAATAGTGGTATTCAATGAGCGCCGTATTGGTGATGTAAACAGCGTATGTTTGGTAAGTTTACGGCAACGTAATTTGCAATAACAAAATTGTAAGGGATTAAACATACACAGTTTACACTACAAAAACGTGGTGTAAACAGAACGTATAGATCGTATAATTCAATTGTGGCATGTGCAGCTTGTTTTTGGCACTGAAAAAGATTATTTTAAAATTGTGCTAACTACAATAGGGTAAGCTTTTATCATATGAAAAAAAAGTGCGATATTTATACCCCCACGCGTACTGCGTAAGGGGTATATTAATTTTGTCACGACGTGTGTAACGCCCAAAAGGAGGCGTGGTAGGTATAGAAAAGTATATATACTCTTGATCAGCATCACCACCTGAGTTGATTTAGCCATGTCCGTCTGTCTGACCGTCTGTCTGTCTGTCTGTGGACACGATTGCAGCCGTAGTTTTGAAGCTATCATACTGAAATTCGATATTTAAGCTTTTTTCTAAAAAACTAAGATCAAGTTCGAGAATGGGCTGAATCGGATGAAAACCACGCCTACTTCCCATACAACCCCAAAATTTAAAACTCTATAAAGAGGCTAATATTAAAGTTACAAAACTGAAACTCAGTATTTGAGTGTTCTATGTCAAAACAGAGGTGTGTTTGAAAAATGGGCGTCATCCACCTACTTACACGCCCACCTACGATACAACCCCAAAATTGAAAACTTTATAAAAAGGCTTATTTATGCTGCTGGAAAGCAATTTGATATGTTTGTATTTTAGACACATAAAAATAACAAAATCTTCTAAAATCTCATACAAAAAGCTCTCCAATTTAAGATTCTTTAACCCTTAAGAATCGGCCGTGGGGGTATTTTAACTTCGGCCAAGTCGAAGATATACCTTACTAGTTTTAATTAATTTTGTGATGTCAAATTTTGTTAACTAGACTTACACAATTTAATCGGTTTTTATTCAGGGTGGGTTCGTGGAAGCACACAGCGTAAACTTTTAGTTATACGATTCAGTATATATACGTCGTTCATTGAATACCATTAATATTTTGTTGTCATCGTAAAGTTTAACTTTTGAATGGTGAATGTCAGGGATGGAATCGGACCTTTTGAGATTGTGCCTTATTAGAGAGAAAAATAGTGCTTTTTTAACAAAATAGTGCCGAATGTTAATATGTCGCGCTCATTCGTGGAAAACTGTGAAAACCCAAATTTTATCATTTTTAAGATAAGTACAGAGAAAGAATCGCTAAAGAAGCACAACACTATGGAACATATTCTGGTTAGCAAAAGTTAGGTCGATTCTGAGAGTGAGGGGTGTAAATAGAGGCTATAAAAAAAATTCGAACTAACATAAACAAACGCCGCGATCCGGGTCTTCTAATTCGATGGTTCAATTCAATCGATGGTTTATGAGTTCGATACCCACGGAGGGCGAAAAAATAATTTAAAAATAAAATTTTTCTCAAAGGCCTTGAAAAAATGTACGATTATAAGATTTCAGTCAAGGAAATGAGGCGTAAAAAGCATCGCATCAAAAATCATGTTTTCCAGAAATTAAATAAGGTTTTTTTTATATACGGGTAATTCAATGGTTATTCGCGTTTTATGGAAAGCTTTATGACGTTAAATTAAGCTTCAATTTTTATACCCTAAACCTGAAAGGTCAGGGTATATTAACTTTGTGCAAACGTTTGTAACGCATAGAATGAAGCGAGTCCGGTATAGAAAAGTGTATATATTTTTGATCGGGGTCACTCCGTGAGTCCAGCTATCCATGTCCGTCCGTCCGTCCATCCGTCTGTCTGTCCGTCCGTCTGTGTGTTGTCCGTAAACACGGGATAAGAAGAAGGAGTTGAGATAAATAGATGAAACTTGGTACACATGGTCACATACACCCAGGGATCTGCACTATTGAATATTTTTGTACGATTATAAGATTTCAGTCAAGGAAATGAGGCGTAAAAAGCATCGCATCAAAAATCATGTTTTCCAGAAATTAAATAAGGTTTTTTTTATATACGGGTAATTCAATGGTTATTCGCGTTTTATGGAAAGCTTTATGAAGTTAAATTAAGCTTCAATTTTTATACCCTAAACCTGAAAGGTCAGGGTATATTAACTTTGTGCAAACGTTTGTAACGCATAGAATGAAGCGAGTCCGGTATAGAAAAGTGTATATATTTTTGATCGGGGTCACTCCGTGAGTCCAGCTATCCATGTCCGTCCGTCCGTCCATCCGTCTGTCTGTCCGTCCGTCTGTGTGTTGTCCGTAAACACGGGATAAGAAGAAGGAGTTGAGATAAATAGATGAAACTTGGTACACATGGTCACATACACCCAGGGATCTGCACTATTGAATATTTTTGGAATCCGCCCACGAACACGCCTACCTTCCATACAACGCAAATATTGAAAACTGCATAACTCAGCTCATAATTAGACTACAACAATAAAATTTGGTATGTATGTGTTTTATATCAACATAAAGATGTTTTCGAAAAATGGGTATCACCCGCTCACGGACACGCCCATCTCCCATACAACCCAAAACTTGAAAACACAATAAATAAGCCTCTGTTTAACTTACAGAGATAAAATTTGGCACACATTTTTTTTATGACAAAATAAAAATGGTTTTGCAAAATGAACGTTATCCGCCCACGGACACGCCTACCTCCCATACAACACAAAAATTTCAAAACTCAATAAATAAGGTTATGTTTGCCATAGAGAGATCAAATTTGGTATGCATGTATTTTATACCAAAACTAAGGTGTGTTCAAAAATTTTGAGTAATCCGTCCATGAACACGCCCACCTCCAATAGCGAAAGCACAATAAAGGAATTAACTGTGAGCTACAGAAATAAAACTTGGTATGTGTAAATTTTTCATCAACATTTAAATGCATATAAAATATAGGCTTCATCCGCCCACGGACACGCGCATTAACAATAAAAATTTTTTGTTTTTGAAAAGTGGGTGTAGGATATTTCATAGTCGGCCTGGACCGACTTTAGACTTTCTTTACTTGTTTTATTTACATTAATTAATACAAGTGCACTCTTTCTGAAAAGAATTTGTTTTGTATGTTAGAAATTGCTATAAAAATTTAGTGGTACCATAATATTTACCCAGTGAAATAATAACTTAGGTAGTTTTTTTTCATTTGGCATAAATAAAGCAGCAGGATGTCAAAAATTGTTTCTTTATGAAAAACAGCAACATTAAATTAAAGTATTTAAAATAATCCAAAAATTATGCGGAAACAGTACAAAATCAAAATTTGTTTATAATAAGGATCTACTTCAGGCTCTAATTCACAAAAATTTAAATAATTATGTAACTTATATTGAATATAACTTGCTTACAATAAGTTGATGTTTTAATACAGATTTTGGTATATTTTCATCAGAACTACAATTATTACTTCCAGATCCATATATTTCTTCCCAATGGCAGAATTCTTCTTTAGCACATATGTATACTAGAATTGCTGCTTAAAACATATTACAATGTCAATGCTTAAATTTGAAACTTGATGGCAGTTTTACTTCTATTAAACATAAATTTGTGTGCAATTGGAGGTTGAAAAGCAATGACAATTTTTTCATATAACGTGTCCACATTAACATGGAAATACCCGTATCGTCGCTGCGCCTAAAAACGCAGGCATGTGATTTGTTATGTTTTTTTTTTGAGTAGCCCTATTCGATGTCCATCTATGCGCAGAACGGCTTTCTTATGGTCTAAGCATTGGAGACATTTTTAATTAGTTTTGCAATAAATTCCTTGTAAAGTTTCTAAAATTTTCAATTAAAAATTTGAAAAATCAGGTAATAAATTTGCAAGCGCAGAGGACAAATCAGTTTTTTTGCTCTCCTGAAAAGTTGTCGAATAGCACATAACTGAATTTTGAGGCGCAGCGACGATATGCTCCATTGCGGCTTTATGATGTCAAAGAACGAATACTCTCAAAGAGCGGGAACTGAATTAAATGTTGTGGGTAGTACTAATGAAAACAGCAAATATGTACGTTTTTGTATATTTAAATTCATTATTATTAAAATTTATTGATTATAAAATAAAATATAACTTGAATTTAATTGCATAAAAAACACTTCTAGTCGAACGCTCCAATACAACATCTGCTGGCACACATCACACTATATGCCACTGTCAAAACATTTTGAAGTTCGAAATTATTGAAAAGCGATAAAACCATCATTTGCGAAACGCTGAAAAACTAAAGGACAAGTATAAAAGAGGAAATCCAAGAAATGCAACTGATGGTCTGACAGAAAAGTCGCTTGCACCGGTTAACTGATCGATGAGTGCTGACTGCCTTAAGAATTGCATTTTTATGCTAATACAATGTTTCCGGCTTGGTAAGATCCAAACGTATTGCTATTCCGTTCCTGTAAACTACAACTGTCAAAGTGATCGGAATCGGTAGCATTTAATACCCTACACTAAGTGCAAAAAGTTAAGTTTATAAAAAGTTTAACCATCACACACTGTTCGCGTCAAATCGATTTTAACGTTGTGGACCATCTGTATGGTTAGCGCAAATAAAGATCATATCATTCATTCTCAGCCCACAGTTAGTTTTTTATAACTGGCAATAATATGTTATTTATTAACCAACAGCGTAGGGCTACCTCAACCCAAGCATGACTGAATGACCCACTCACACTTATACTAGTTTGCGCGTCAACCTCCCTCAATGTTCGCTACATAAGTAATAAATACAACAGTAGAACATGACAGTCCGATGGCTTATGTTTAATTCATGAAAAAGCGACCAAATGTTCATTCTTTGCTACTGAGCTTTGCAATATCAGCCTTGTGAAGTTTTTGTATTGATTTTTGATATGTCATTTCAGAGAAAAGGGAGAAGTTATGCTCTTAAGCAATACTAGCACAAAATGAGTTCGATATTGTCAGCTACCAAAATATAATACTAATGACCGTTTAAATCTTAAGCGATCTTGTGTATTTGGACGAGATAATCAGTTATTTTGAGTTACTCTTTGTGAAGATGATAAATCATCAGTGATTAAATACTTGGCGCCTGAGTATTGGAATGTCTAAAGTTAGATTCTCATATTTTGGAACCTTTTTATAAAATCATCATCTGCAATAATAATTTTGTTTTGAAAACACCTCAGCGAGATAGAAATGAGCAATATTATTATACAGATATTTTAATCACCATACATACAGTGATATTTAGTGATTAGTGATTTCACGCTAATTGAAATCACATTTATGCTTCAAATACTTATATAGCTTTCCGTAATTTCAATTTCATAATTGAAGTTGTGAGGAGAAGATGAAGGCGAGAGTTCCTATTTTTGGATTTAAATACACTATGGTGTATAAAAAAATGTGAATGGGCAATGAAAGTGGATTAAAAATATTAATTAAAAAAAAAACAAACAAAATGATTTTCGTTATATTGAAAAGTGTGTTATTTGAGTGATGCATAACTATAAACGTGTCCTAATTATACACGGAAAATGTCACACCCGCAAAAAAAGTGCGTATTAGTGTGAAGCTCC
Organism: Tetanocera ferruginea; assembly: GCA_958299015.1. Taxonomy (NCBI): domain Eukaryota; kingdom Metazoa; phylum Arthropoda; class Insecta; order Diptera; family Sciomyzidae; genus Tetanocera; species Tetanocera ferruginea. The sequence goes on along the minus strand of OY282640.1, from coordinate 93,863 downwards.
TCCCCTTAGTTCATACATTTGAACTCGACTCACCAATAAATTGCAACATAAATTTAAGGGGACGTGACGCCTTCAAATATTTTTCATTTTAATGTTTTCAAATGCGTATAAGTTGAATAAAAAATAAGATATCATTTCGAAAAATTACAATTATATTTTTCGGAAAAAAAATTCGGCAAAAAAATTTTTTTTACGTAAGTCATTTACGTATTTTGCTACTGAAATTTTTTTTATAAAATTATTAAAAAAATCAGGGCTGGCGTGATAAAACAAAAACTACTCGACCGATGTCAATGCATGGAATGAACTACGGACAGAAAAATCGGTTTTATAGTTTTTGAGATTTTGGCCAAAAAACTTGACACTTTTCGAAAAAACGCCGCCATTTTGTAATTTTTCAACCAAAATTGATTCTTCTAGTTCATTCCATGGCGGTTTTGATGCTGATAAAAACCCCGTTTTTTGTTTTTTTCCCGATGTCCCAGTGAGTCGTAATCAAACCCGCCATGGTTTTTTGATGTTTTTTTCTAAATAATTCCAGTAGCCATATATGAAACTAAAAAAATTAAAAAAAAATGTGTTCGTTTTTTACTAAAAAATATATGCATAATTTTTCAAAATGATATCTTACTTTTTATTCAACTTATAGGCATTTTAAAACATTTAAAAAATTTGTTTTGAAGGCGTCACGTCCCCTTAACTTACACTATCCATGTAACACATTTTAGATTCATGTCAGGAAAACAAGCAGACCAATCTAAAGTTGTTATTTTTTTCCCGCTGAAGTCATGACTGCATCTCCCTACTTTTGTATACTGAATCGTTGTTCTGTTGGTACATCCAATTTTAGCTGGTAGCTTAAATAAAAAGCTGATAAAAGGTAAGGTACTAAGATGATTCTATAAAAATCCCATAAAAATAAAATGCTCCCCAAACCATGGTATGGCACCTCCAAAGATTGTATTGAAAAAGAATAGGCATATAGAAATAAAGCGCGGTTGTTTAAAGATGCCTCTCCCATAGATGTTGAATCTATCAGTCAAAAGTTTACTTTTTCGTTCGAAAAATAATATAAAGACTTTCTCTGTGCACCTTCTTCAAGTCAGTGGGCATGTTATTTGTAGTAAATTCTATGTGAACCATTTTTAACGATGGTGCCATTTAGGGGCCTGCTATAAGTTTTGTCTATTAAGATATCTTGATTGCCTAACAATTCGATTTATTGTTTAACTCTACATATTTTTTTTCATATTCGCGAGCTAATTACAACATTCTCTCATTCAATTAATCGCTCTTTGTCCCATTCAGAAAATGATTTTCGTTACATTGAAAAGTGTGTAATATGAGTGGAGCATAACTATAATCGTGTAGTAATTATAGACAGAAAATGTCACATCAATAATGAACCCGAGGGCGGGAGAAATGCACATTTCATTTTCGAAACGAGATTTTTTATCATAATCGAATCACTACTGAAGCGAAAATTTCGAAGAGAAATATACATGTTCAGGATTCGGACCCACGTTCCCCGGATGACATTCTCCTACGCTATCCACTAGCCTATCGCAGTTGTAATTTGTAAAATGCTTTATTTGCTTCATAATAAAAACAAGCGACGTGGGTTCAACTCCCAGCTGAGATAAATTAATTTATTGTTGTTTTTTTGAAGTGAAACTTCTTTGGCGGCGAGTGAATTATCAAGGTCCTTTTTCGTGACGCTAGGCTAACGTTTTCAATTCATATGAAAATTAAAAAAAAAATACTGCCGCTGCCGATAATTGAACCCCGAACATCGTTGCTTTTTAGCCAGAATCTATACCATTACGCCATGTAGGCACATGATAAATAGCCAAACAAAATGTAATTAAAACTGAACGCGTAACATACTGAAAATAACATAATTAACATTAACATAAACATTAACAGTAGATTAACATTAACATTACATTATTAACATAACCGTAACATTAATTTTCATCCTACAAGTATGCACGGAAAAAAATAGAAAAATAGCTAAAACAGGAGCAGATCGCGTTCGTAGATATAGAGAGCGAATTAGAGCTCTTAAGAATACAGCCGCAGCTGGGTCTGCAACTAATGATGAAGGTTAGGTGATTGCAACAACGGCTGAGTTTCAAAATGCATTTTTACGAAACATCAGTGTATTTTGGTGAATCTACAAAGAACCAATCCCCAAAAACACACTGATGCATCTCAACAAAATCTTAAAGCCAACCAAGTTGATGCACTCAACAATCAACGTTCGCTGCTTTACAAGGCCCTTTATCAACATAGCAATTATTATGATCAGGAAGCAGGAGGTAATAATGAACAAGATTTGCCTCTGCTTTCGGAGCTCCTTCAAAGAGTACTATGCAAATGCAATCCAGCATTCAAAAAATAACAATGTTAAGAAGACATTCGAAAGCAACTAAAACAACAACTGAACTAAAACAAGTACCGAAAATAACTGTTATTTTACAATTTTCAAATGAAAAAAATTGTCGAAAGACTTTTTCAAATATACCATTATGTTACAAATGTCCTCAGCCTCACGAATATTAAGTCGCTTTTAAATTTGAAACTGATTCTTTAAAAGTTAATTTTTTAAGGAAAAATAAAGGTTACTTTTGACTTTTATTTTATTGGTCAAAAATAGCAGTTATTTTGTGACTTTAATTTTTTCGGTCAAAAATATCAAAAATATTGAACTGTTGACACCATGTATAAAATGTCTCACCGATGAGATGAAAATAATAATATCAAAATTTTTTTATCGGTAAAATGACTTGAGCAAATATAAATTACCTGATATTTTTGACCGAAAAATAAACGGCAGAAAATAACTGCTATTTTTGCCCAAAAAAACTATAATGCACAAAAAACTGTTATTTTTGTCGGAAAAAATAAAAATTAAGAGATAAAAGTTAATATGTGACACTTTCGACAAAAACCATATTCGGAACGGTCCCTGGATGCAAATATTGAATCAACAAATTATTATTCCATTTCGTATTGATTGAATTTCTTTTCAGATACTTTCTCCCTCTATTTCACACTAAATTCTCTTATTTCTTACTGTTAAAGAAGTTTCACTTCTGCCACGTGTACGTTGCTACACGCGAGTTTTTTTTATTTGGTGTTTTCTCGAGTTTTGAAAAAATCTGACAGAATCACGCGAATTAAAAATAAAAAAACAAAAATGTTGCGTTGATTTATTGCAGCAATATAAAAATTTATTTTATTAATGGGCTGTCACACGCATTTGTTGACACGACAATGAAAAAGTTAATTCGATGTTTTTGAGTAAAAAATAAAAGTTGGTAATGCCTTTTTACTCAGAAATACAATAAAAGTTATTTTCATTTATGGATATGATTATAATGGTTAATGAATAATTTTTTAAAAGATTTCAGAACTTAAGAATATAAGTTTAATAATTAATCACTAAAAAGTGGATATAAATTGGTTTGAATACACAAACTATATATTTTCATTGTTGATCGACGCAATTTGGGCCTCGTTTTAAAATAAAAGGGGGTTTTGACCGTTCTTTTGGCGAGCATAATTGTCAAAAATATTGTTTAATAGATAACAAAAAAAGAAACAACAATATTTTTGAAGGATGAAAACGATGAAGATTGAATAAAAATATAAATAGAATTTTGCAAATTTTCAAGGGACATTTCATTTTCGGCATTTAAAAAAAGGAACAATCCCTTGAAAAAAAAGGACAGATTAGATAAGTTATGTCACCATAGTATATGTATGGTGATTTTTTTAACTGAAAATGAAGAAAAAGTGCTATTTCATTTTTCGCATTTACAAGTTGATAATTTGTAAATCGTTTAAAAACAGTAACGACATTAAATAAGGGATGTCGGAAAAACATCGATGCATCGAAAATATCGATGTTTTGATTCAATGCATCGAAAAATTTTCACTCGAGGTTTGACTAGCCGATGCATCGATGTTTTTTAAATATCGAAAACTGACATCACTATTACAGCAAACCGCCATTTCTATTTTTCAATTGAGCAAAAAAGTAAAGCGAGTATTCACAGGTTGTCAATTGTAATCTCTCCATGTAAGTCAAATAGAGGATAGATTTTTAAAATTTAGATTTATAGATAGATTTATAAAAAACCTTAAAATTTAGGGAGAGTTTTGGAGTACTTAAAAATTTTAATTCTTATGATTTTTCCATTAGAAACATAAATAACTCAGGTATAGTAATTAATTAGAAATTATGTTCAATTTGGCTAATCTATACTTCTATACTATTATATAAAATTGAAGTGGAAATATTAAGTGCGTCAATGACTCCAAAACTACTGGACCGATTTTTATGAAAAAAATTTTAAAATATCATATTTGTGCTACAGAATGCCATAGGTGGGGTTTATTTAAGAAAATTTAACAATAAATATATTTAATTAAGTTGTTAAGTTTTTTAGGAAATTACCACCTATGCTAAGCATTGCTTGGTCGTTTGCTTTTCACGCGTTTGTGTTACGAGAGTTTCAACTACATGTTGCTATCAACCCTTCTCTTTAAATTTTATTGATCTCGCTCTCCACACTCATTCGAAGAGTAACCAAAAGCAGTTGGCGCTCTTTAACGTAATGGGAATACAAGTTAAATAAAGCTTGCTGTGTTGTTGTTGCTGTGGAATGATGAGCTGCAAACCAATGTGTGCATATTTGTTTCGCCGCATACAATTTCTTTACACATATTTTTATTGTAGTTTTCCAAATTTTTAATTTACACTTGAGAAAGAAAGATATTTTAATATTTCAAAATGTGGCATTCACAAGTGTGATAGCATATTTTGTATAGATTAAAGATAAATTAAAAGTTTGAAAAATTAAGTGTTCGTATTTCCCTTAAACTACAAATACAGCTACAAATAAATACCTCGACGTAAAACAAGTTTGACAAGTTTAACAGAAAATGCAAGAGCGATGCTCCGCGCTAGGAGAGCAAGAGCAGCGACTCAAAGAGAAAATTGTTGGTAAATTATGCATGTAATTATTTGCTTTCACGACTGCAATTGGAGTGAGGCAGTGGCGTAGCTAGGGTTGCTGGCACCCGGGACCAAAACTAAATTGTTAAGTAAGCCCTTTTAGAAGGTTATACTTAACCTCATAAAAGCAATGCTTAAAAAGTACTACGAAATTAATATAATTATTTTAAATAATAGTTTACTGTTATGATTATTTTGTTAAAGTGCAAATGAGTAAACATAAATATTTTAATTCATTGTATTATTTATAAAAGTCGGTAACAATATACAAAATTAATCTCATCGTAGTAATATATTAGATATCATTCATTTGAAAGATAAATTGGTAACTTATACAAAACTGAAAAATTTTCCGCAATCAAGGAATTTTTCAAAAATGTTTTGTTTACGCAAAATTTTGGCTAGCAATAGTGAGTAATCCCCAAAGATCTATTTTGAATAATTTTGCATAATTGAGGAAAAAATAGGACCGGGAAGTAAAACGTTAACAAATTTTCCCTCAGTGACCCTGAATAACTATCAATTTAAATATTTTTTCGAGATCAATCCACGTCTTCTATATAAAAGTTAAGTGAAAATTAGAAAAAAATATTAAAATTAATTTAAAAAACTTTTTTTCTAATTTTTATAAATTTCTTTATAGTACTCTTTATACATTTCGACATTTTAGCTTCGACTTAAATAGACAAGACTGAGGTCTGTAACATTTGACTGCCTTATTCTTGACCATAAATATCACAATATCACAGTGATACCAAATTGATATCAGAAATTTGTTTCATAGTCATTATCTACATAATTCCCAAAGCAAACTTGCCCTGGGAGAACAAGGCCAAGAGTTATGAAAATTATAATAGTTTTTAGAATAGTTTTTTCTTAAAAAGTGTATTTTTGACAGTTTTTGTTAGTTGATTTGAACAAAATAATAATTATGTATTTTAGTAAATTAAAGGAGTTAGGAAACCATCTTAGAGTTTTAAATAGACATTTTCAAAATAAATCAAAAAAGCATCAGAACGCCAAAAAATTGTTATAAAACGCCATTTCTTTAATTTAAATAAAAAATGTTATGAATTTTAATTAATTTGTTTTTTTTTTAGAAATTTTGAAGTAAGTAATAAAAAAACATCAGAACGCCATAAAATTGTTATAAAACGCCATTTATTTAATTTAAATAAAAAATGTAATGAATTTTAATCCTTTTTAAATTTTTTAGAAATTTTGAAGTAAGTAATAAATTGAGCTTTTAAATTGTTTTATGTAACAGGACTCAAAAACATATTAGTATTAAAAATTATGTTCTAGCAGGTTAAGAGCTGCAAATAAGGTTTGTTTGTCGATGTATAGTCTCAGAACTTAGTAATCACAAAATTATAAAGTATATTTTTTAACCTTACATTTATGACACGAGGACGTTTTTATAAAAAGCTCTGGAGAAATGTATTGCTGGAGAACATCCCAGCAAAATCTTCGCTTACATATAATCGAAAAAGTAATCCAGAAAATTTCATTCATCGCTTACCCTCTCGCTTACTGAACCCATTATTTTTATATATCCATGTCATTAGAGGTAATCGAAAGCGCTGTCACTTGAAAAGATTTAGCGCTTAAAACGGTTGGTTTATAATTGATTTCACGAAATTAATACTTGAATAACAACTTTCAAGTTGATGTGAATGCATTGCCGTGAATTTATTACGGATTAAATTTAAGTTCTTGCATTAGCATTTATGTTATGCATTTTAAAATCGATTAAAAAACAAGACCTAACGAAAAATTTTGCAGGGATATTGGATGAAATGTCTACTATACTAGCATGTTTGAGCACTTCTCAAGATGAATATTTGAAGTACAAAAGCTTTTTTAAAAACTTTATGGAATATAAAGTTAGGAATATATACATAGAAATATACTTTAATTCATCACTTTAATGATGAATAAAAGACAAATAAAAAATAAAACCATTAAAAAATTATCTTCGACTTACCCGAAGTCAAAATATTCAGGTTGAAGCTTATTCGGATTTATTTAGGTTATATTTTTTCCAACTTTTCATATTTCAAACTCAGATTACGTTTTATTTATCAAGAAAACAAGACTTATGTATGATCTTTCAATTAAACACATTAATTTTTGTATAAATTATGAAGGTTTTGATATTTTCGTGACATCACTTTCTATGGAAGTATTCACAAAATTTTGTTGAATTTCAACTGCAGGGTATATGTTTCAAATTTAAGCATTATAGTGGTGCTCCAATTTAGCGAACACCGATTTAACAAACTCCCAATATAAGGAACACTTATTTAATGTTGTTGACTCTATATTCCGAACATTTGAAATTGTAGGTATTCTATTTAACAACATTTGCTTCTCTGAGCTCGCTTCGTTTGTTTTTGAATTTGTAATAACATTAATATGTATTTACTTATCTAATTCTCAAATAGTCCCCTCGGGTTAATATACATATTGTAGGGTTTCCTTTTTAAAAAACATTATAGGAATGTATTGACATAATCTTGGATTTTTCATTTGGAGTGTGAACAGATTTTAACCAGCAGCTTTCTAAACATTTAATAATAATAATTAATAATACCTAAAACAAGTTCAAAAATTCAACATTATTGGAGTGCATAGTTGAAACAAAAAATGTAAGGATATTTGTTTCAAGTTGACAAATTTATTAGCTTTGTTATATGGTAAAAAAACTCGAAAATAATATTACCGATTTAATGAACTTTTCGATTTACCGAACGACCTTGGACTTTATATCTTTCGTTAAACTGGAGCACCACTGTATGACAAATCTCAAATCATGAAAATTATTTCATTATGGACTTTAAAGAGATTTGCAATGAAGACACGGCTGTAATCGTGTGGACAAACTAATGAACAGATAGACAGACGAACATGGCTTAATCGACTCATGGTCGTGAAAAAAATTTCGTGATAAAATTATTGTGCCCGCTACGCTTTGCGGATGGAGTATAATAAATATTTAATACAAAACTTTGAAAAACGTAGAAGTATATTATGGTAAACGAGTCGGTACAGCAGATAATCAGATTTTTCTTATTGGTAATGCCAATGAATCAAAAAACTTTGTTAATACTGAAGTATTAAATAATTAAAATGGAAATATCTTCACTTTATTATAGTTAAACTATTTAATATAATTTGCTTCCAAATACAAATAATATGCTAATATTTTAACGTTTTTTATTATTGAAATTTTTCAAATATACAAAGGTATTATTGATAAAGAGGAAATGTCCGTGGCGAAGCCTCGGACGACTGTGGCCTGCTAGTAACATATATTGCTGTTTACTAAAATCTTAAAAATTGTCCGCAAATCGGTGCATCGATGCATCGATGTATGCCCTCCAATGCATCGAAAAATATCGATGTACATTTCGATGCATCGAATCACAGAAATACATCGATGTATTTTTCCCACTGACATCCCTAAATTAAGTCAAAAGCAATTTCTTGACTTAATTATTAAATAAAAAAAAAACAAAAATTTAAAAATATAGCCCGTTTCAAAAGAGAAGAACATTTTTTAGTTTAATTTTTCGATACGCAGTGAGAAATTATTTTTAAAGCTAGAAAATTTTTTAGAGCATAATTTCTTGCTCTTTTTGTACTGTTCGCTGAACTTTATGCTTTTTTTGAGTGTTTTTTACTATTTTTCTATATATTTAAATGCGCAAACATTCAGAACAAATGATCGCACAAGTACGGTATTGCACCGACGGCCTGCAGCAACCTGCATCTTGAGAGAGAAATCAAATACAAATTACATTAAAAATAAATTATTTTCTCAATAAAAAATTATGAAGTGAAATTTCGGCTAACAAAGTATTTTACGTCCCCTTTTTTTTCAATTTTGATTGGTTGATTTCGAAAAATAAAATTCAGTACTTCCGCAGCGCAGTTGCGAATAACAACAAAATTCAGGAATATACATTAATTTTTTTCATTTATTTTTCTGCTCGGGAATATTCAATGTTTTTTTTAATGTCGACCAATCAGAATGAAGAACGCTCTCAAAATTATTTTCTTATTCTCAAACATACGCGAAAATGTTCTTCTCTTTTGAAACAGGCTATACTTTCATAAAATATATAAAAACATATCAAATGTTTAACAACAAGTAGATTCACTTTGAAAAAAACTGCTATATCTCGTCAGAGCATTTGTCAACAGGGATGAAAATTTTCAGTTCTGTGTTTTTATATGCAAGGAGTTGATTGATAAGCTTGATTTTCTTTTCATCAACCATTAATGGGTCTCCAGTTGATACAAAATGCACAAAAATGCAATTCGGGGTACGCCAAAATTGGTTCAAATAAAAAAAGTACACCAATGGAAAGGAGTTTTCATGTACTATTCAATTTTGGTACCGGAATTGAGGGTCAGATTTTCGAAACACTCTAATATACGTCAACCTTAGAATTTCGTCCTCTATCACATATCCAAAGCTCATTCAAATCGAAAAGTGACACCTGAGGACCTTTCCTTGGTAGAATGTACTTCAACATGGCTGTCGGTGTATTTTAACTTCGGTCAAGTCGAAGATATTCTTTACTAGTTCAGTTCATATTTAATTATTTTCCAAAAAATAAAAAAAACTTTAGAGTCGAACCAAATTCAGCTCACCTTACCTTATTGTTACCGTTAATTTTATTTGTATGACTATTTATTCTCTCATGTTATAGCAGAAAAATATAAATTTGATGTACATTAAACCGGATCGAAATTTAGATTCCACCGGTCGGGGTCTCAAAAGTTAGAGGAACTCATTTTAAATGATTTCTGCATACTTTTTTTTCAAATCGGACAAAAACCACCGAAGCAATTTTGATTCTCCTGAAGGTCCTTTTTGGAAAAAAAAACATGTTTTTTGCTTGTAACTTTTCATTTTTCACAGAACGCATACCCACATCTGCTAAAACAGTCATGAGCAGGAAAATAAATTTAGTGAGCCAAGGTTTTTGTTTTTTAAAACAAACACAAAATTATCCTCATATTTGCTTTTGCTCATCGTTGCAAAAAAAAAATTAACCAGCAAAACAAAAACAAATCAAGTGCGTTTTGTGCTACACATGTACAAACATTTCAAGCGCAGCGCAATCGAGTAAGCCCAATCAACCATATAGAAATAGTGCTTGGATTAAGCTTACATGCAATACAAAAAGCAAGCCTTATCCAAGCACGCTTGAAAAACACTTGCCCAGGTAATAAATTTCCAAGTTCCTTTGTATAACTATTGTGTAAAACACAAAAAGCAAGTGATGTACAATAATACTTGGAAAGGCTTGCATTAAGTAAGTGTTTTGCAATCATACTTATATAACGCTGACAACGGCAATAGTTTCACAACTGTTCAAAGTTGTGATGCTCTCATATTTACATACATTTTCATTTTGTTCGCTCAGTAGCCATAAGGCTAACGGCAAGCTGTTAGAGTGAAGGCATGCAATTTTTCATAAAAATATATTCTTCAATTTTAACAAACGAAAATAAAAAATAAATAAAAAAATAATTAAAAATGTTCCGGTTGCGAATTGAACCTTGGATGTCCAAATCACAACAAATCAAATAACCAGTGGCTTACCAAGTTGTGATTTGGACATCTAAGGTTCAATTCCCAACCGGAACATTTTTATTTTTATTAATTTTTTATTTTCGTTTGTTAATATTGAAGCATATATTTATATGAAAAATTGCATGCCTTCAAAAATTTTTGTGTTTGCTACACCAGGGATCGAACGCGCGAACCACCGCATATGAGTCGGACACTCTAACAGCTTGCCGTAAGCCTTATGGCTGCTGAGCGAACAAAATTAAAATAAAATACATCTATGTATGTATATATGAGAGCATCACAACTTTGAACACTTACTTAATGCAAGCCTTTCCAAGTATTATTGTGCATCACTTGCTTTTTGTGTTTTTCGCAATAGTTATACAAAGGAACTTGGAAATTTATTACCTCGGCAAGTGTTTTTCAAGCGTGCTTGGATAAGGCTTGCTTTTTGTATTGCATGTAAGCTTAATCCAAGCACTATTTCTAAATGGCTGATTGGGTTGCTTGGCTTTGCATGCATTTGTGGTTGTTAGCAAGTTAGAATTTTGGTGAACGTCGGTTTTGTTGCTATTCTTTGTATGTGTTCTTGTTATTTTTTGCACGCGTTGTTTTTTTTAACAAATGTGCAAACACAAAGTTGAAAAAACTTTTTAACAAAAAAAAAAACCTACTTCAAAATCACTAGAAAGTAAAAAATAATTTTAAATTACTTTTACTATTTATTTCTTGGTCAAATTTGTATTTTTATAATAAATATATATATTTTTTTATGATAATAAAAGCTTCTAGTCAGCGCTAATCATTGACGTAAAATCATGATTTTTTCGCCATCCCTACTCTATTTAAGACTTTTTTATTTGTAAATATCCTGCTTGGGTGACGCTGTATTAATTTGTAATCTTAATTTTTCTTAAATCTTAATTAAAATGCTATATGTGTGTTGCAGCTGCACAAAAAATCTGATTATATTAGCGCCGACTTCGAAGCTCTTATTATCATAAAAAGTAAATATATTTATTATAAAAATACAAATTTGACCAAGAAATAAATAGTAAAAGTAATTTAAAATTATTTTTTACTTTCTAGTGATTTTGAAGTAGGTTTTTTTTTTGTTAAAAAGTTTTTATTTCTTCCTTTTTAGAGAAAATGATATATATTAAAAAAGTGTATAAATTAATTAAACACCAATTATTAATGCTCATAATATGGAAAATGCTTTTCTGTCGTTTCTTATTCTGGTCTTTGTCAGTATGTTTATCAGTACCTACTCTTGTATTTTTATCACTACCCCAATGTCAATATTGACTGAAATATAGTGTGTTTATAATATTGACACGCCTCTTTGTCATAGTGTTTTCAATAGTTCTACCCATTCTAACAATGAATTTTATCACCCTTAACTCAATATGATACAGTTTTTTACACACTGCCTCACCCCTTAGTCGAATAACGCCGAATTCTTCGGTAGTAATTTGTAATAATTGTGCCTACGTCTGTACTTTTTCAGTTAGTAGTGTCAGTAGTCGATTTAGTGTTTTCTAATATTGCCACACCCCTTTGTCGAATGACGCCCACTTTATTCACAATAACTTGTTATAAGTGTGCCTACCTCTATACTAAATATCAGTACTCTAGTGTCAATATTATTCGCGATGCAGTATATTTTATATATTTCCACACCCCTTTATCAAGCAAGGTCCACTGTATTGAAATTAATTGTTTTATAACTGTGCCTACCCCTGTAGTTAACTTTAGTACTCTAGTGTCAATATTATTCGAGATACAGAGTTTTTCTAATATTGCCACACCTATTTGTCGACTAACGCCCACTTAATTGACTGTTATTTTATATAATTGTACCTACCCTTGCATTTTTGCTGTGAATTTTATTAACTCTAGTACTCTAGTGTCAATATTTACTGAAATGCAGTGTTTTTCTTACAGTGACACGCCCCTTTATTGAATACCGCCCACATTACTGACAGTAATTTGTTATATTTGTACCTACCTTTGTACTTAATTTTAGTATCGTAGTGTCAATAGTAATCGAGATACAGTGTTTTTTTTAATATTGCCACTCCCCTTCTCGATTAACGCCCATTTTTTTTTTTACAAAAATTTGTAGTGATTTTTCCTACCTTTGTAATAAATTTCTGTACCCTAGTATCAATATTATTCGAGACACAGTAATTCTCTTATATTGCCACACCCCTTTATCGAATTACGCCCATTTTTGTTATAGTAATTTCCAATAATTGTACCTACCTCTGTACTTAATTTCAGTACTCTAGTGTCAATTTTCTTCGAGATACAGAGTTTTTACAATATTGCCACACCCTTTTTTAGAATTACGCCCACTTAAGTGATCGTCATTTTTAATATTTGTGCTCGCCCTTGTAATTTTACTGTGAATTTTATTACCGTAGTGTCAATATTTACTGAGATACAGTGTTTTTCTTATAGAGACACGCCCCTTTTTCGAATACCGCCCCCTTTCATAAACGGGCACCTCCGCGTTGATAATGTCTATATGTGGACAAAAAATTACGGCAATCGGGCAAGTACTTTAGGAGTAATCGATGTACATACATTCACAAAAAAAAAAAAAAAAAAAAAAAAAAAACAGAGAAACCAACCAACTTGAGAACCTCCTCCTTTTTGAAGTCGGTTAAAAATATAAAACAAATTTGTAGCTGAGCCAACTGAGCTAATTGAGCTACTGGAAGCTCATGTCTGTGCTAAAATATTAAATTTCTTACTTATACCAATATTCTGATATACAAAAAATTTCAAAATTATGTTTGATTATAACTCTTATTGACCACCAAAAATTGAATTTTTTTATATTTTTAAAAAGACATTTTTTTAAAACCGCTTTAAAATACACATTTTTTCTAGATTTACATGAAAGTGTTACTGTTGGAAAGGTAAGTTCTTCTTTCTTTCTGTGTATCGCTTTAATCAAAGCTGTGTGCGGAATCTGACAGAATGTGAGAAATCGACTTTAGAAATCTGATAAAATGAAACATTTCTTATTCATACAAACAATTAATTTCATTTGTTCACTGCTTTATAGTCCAGATTTCGATACATTTTTTTTTTTAATCACATAGCTTTGATTTAAGCGATATACAGAACGAAAGAATACCTTTTCAACAATAACAATTCCACGTAAATCTAATAAAAACTGTGTCTTTTACAGCGGTTTTAAAAAAATGCCTTTTTAAAAATAGTAAAAAATTAAATTTTTGGTGGTCAATAAGAGTTAAAATGAAATAAAATTTTAACATCTTTTTTATGTCAAAATGTTGGTATGATAAAGAAATTTAACATTTAAGAAGATGTGGGTATGCGTTCTGTTAAAAATAAAAAGTTACAGGCAAAAAACATGTTTTTTTTACCAAAAAGGACCTTCAGGAGAATAAAAATTGCTTCGGCGGTATTTCTCCGATTTGAAAAAAAAGTATGCATAAATCATTTTAATGAGTTCCTCTAACTTTTGAGACCCCGACCGGTTGACATTTTTTTTATCCATATAAAAATGATCCGGCGTAATGTACATAGTTAAAGAGTTTACATACCTTGACTCCGCCGTTAACAGCAACAACGATGGTGCCGGAATCGAGGGTAGTTGTCTCCCAGATATTTCCAAGTAAAACATAAAAAAATCCTATATCGGATTATATATTTTATTTTTCAATTTATGAGTTTTTAAAAACTATTATTTTACTTTCATTACTCTTGTTTTGTATAAAATAAATAAGCAGCTATGATTTGCATTTTACTTTAACTCGAATTCGACATTGAAATCGTTGCAACAAAATTTAGTGTGCACCGTTTAAAATTTTTAAGATTCAATTTTAATATTTTTTAGTTAACGTTTTTTCACATTTGTTTTTGTTTTTTTTAATATTACTCGTAGTTAACCCTGCATGTAAACGAGAGTTGTATTGAGTCTCGTTAATCTCTAGAAAAGTTCACGAAACTCGTTTGATTATCTGATTCATTAAAAAAGGCATATGAAAGAGTTTTTATAGCACAAAATTTAAATTCTTTGCTTGTGGCATTAGAATGAACCATGAGAGCTGTATGAGTTCTACGACGACATTTTCTGCACTCTATCCGAAAAAGCGCTCAGTAGCAAAGTAGAATAAAGTCATACTTATCGTGATAGAATAAAAGTAGGTATATGCATTGCGGGAAGGCAGACTGCCAAAACTATCAAAACGAATTTGACAGCCCATAGAAAATCTAAAAGCGATATGTCCCATGAGTGTCGGTTCACACTGGCCTCTCTCAAGTGAATGGTCACATAAGTAAATAAGTAATGACTATTTATTAAAACAATTTGTTTACATCTGTCTTTTTAAGATTACACAATTTATTGAATAAAGTTAATTCAATTAAAATTAATTTATTTTAATACATATTTAACACTTAACAGCCTGAGAAAAACTTAAATAAAAGAAAATATTACTTATTTAAATCTAAAGGTAAATAATTGGAAAAATACATGTGTAGAGAAATGGTATAAATTGTAATTAATCCTTGAATTGTACTTTGATATAATAAATATTTATCTTATCTTAAGTATATTATGCGAATTATTAAAGGTTAAGTACATAGAACAATAGCTGCAATGAAAAAGACAATAACAGAACTATTTATAATCTGATTTCAATGGAAGTTGAATACATTTCTTCTTCATCCTATAAAATAAGTGTTTTGGATATATATGGAAATGTACACTTATGAATATCAATATTAAGGTAGTCTAGGTTTATTAAGCAGGTTTCTTAATCATAGATATAACTATATACAAAAGTGGGGTGTTCAGAATTTAAGCAAATTTGCCGACAGTTAAATGTTGCTGAATTAAAATATTATTATTGAAGTTTAAATATTAAATAATATTTAAAAACATGTATGTTTACGCGAAACATATAAAAGGCAAATTGAAAAACCTATCAGGTAGATATTAGTTTTTATAAAATTATCGCGTACAATTATTTCAAGCTCTTAGTACAGCTTTTGCAATTATATTGCTCCAATTTAAACTCTAATTTAACATTTGGTCTTTGAAACCAGTCAAATTTTACTATTTATCTCACGAGGTTGATTATATATGACACAGTTTGGGTTTTATGATAAGATCAAAGCAAAATTATTAAAGATTTCACACTAACACCAATCCACAAATTCACTGCATTCTGAGTACCCAGTTTTAAATCATTTAAAGTACGTGCAGAAAAATATTACATGACCTACTCGAGCTTTTGTCTATGCCTTATTATTTTATATAATAAAATTTTAAGTAGAACATATATGTGTATGAATATTGCCGCCATTGAGGAAATAAATTAAACATCATTGGAAACATCCGATTCAGAATGAATTACAATATTGTTAGAACCAGTAGAGATCTTTCGATGATTCCTGCACTTGCGCTTCTAAGCCTGCAAATATAAAAAAATTAAAAAAATTTATTTACAAGCTAGTTGAGCTGAATTAAAATGCAGAAACCAAAAGAAAATAAAATAAAAAATAAAGAAATAGTCGCATATTGGAGAGGAAGTGAGCTAGATGTCAAAGCCAGCTGTTCCAATTTAAGGTACTATTACAGTGTGAAGCTATTAAAAACAACACCTTTTTTATTAATTTTTTTTACGTAGTATTATAAAATTATTCAATTCAAATTTATTTACATTATGGACAGTTAAAGTAGAAGATATAAAAAAAATGTTTTTTTTTGTTTTTGTATTTGTTGTTTATTTTCTAGAGGTCGTTGAAGTTGGCGTGTTTAAAAAAATTTTGTAAGTTGGTTTCTCGTCTCCAGCATTTCCAAGGCGTCGGAAAGTAAAAAATCAAAGTGCATTCTTCAGTAAAGGGTTGTAGTTGAGCACTCTACCTACGCAAATAAAAAAATAAGGCAAACAAAAAAATGGCATGCGTTGAAAAACAAATTTACAAAAAACCCCTCTTTTTGGCAGATATTCTTAGCCGTAAAAAACAAAATATAAAAGTTTCTCTGCTTTTTATAGGTAGAGTGCTTAACAGAGTCTATGAAGATCACAATAAATCAAGTTTTCGAAATCGATCAAGCAGAACTCGAGATATCTTAGAAACCAATTCGAAAAAACTTGTTTCGAGAAAAACGCGATTAGATTTTCTTCTATGAACGATAATATATGAATAATACGCGACATACGAATATAATATATGTTATATCTTTTTTTTCATTTGATATTTTTTCTAAAATTTTGTACACGCATTTTTAAGACCTTAAGGAACCAGATTCTAGAAAAAAACAAAAAAAATTTTTTCATTTTTTACACACTGTAATAGTACCTTAAGTTTTTCTAATTGTTGTTGCTGGATTTATTGTTTGACATTTATAGGACTCACAGCTTTGTTCGTGTAAAATTAGACATTTGAGCAGCCGAATAAGAGCCTACCTTATTATTGTATTATGGGTATACCCCAAATAGTAAAAAAAACCGTTGAATGTACTGTTCAAATTGTGCTCTAAGACGTTATTCTACGTCTAAACCAGTGGTCGGCACCCATGAAGCACATGCTTTGCCAAAACTCTCACTTATTTTCGTGCTCTTTCACTCACTCGACAAACAACTATTGCCGAAGCAGCATTGTTTTGAATGATATGCAATTTTTTGTCTCACTTTCACTTACAGTCTAATTTTTAATTTTGCCGACCACTGGTCTAAACGAATATGATATTAGATTTATTTCAATGATTTCTGGATTGTGGTTTCAAATAGATTAATACTGGGTATGTGCGAAAAAGCTATAGTATCTGAACTCTATTATTATTACATATTAGAACGGGTATAGAAAAGAGTATATTTACTTAATTCAGGGACCGAAAATAACTGTTATTTTTCAATTTCTAAATAAAAAAGACACAATGAAAAAATTGTCGCAGGACTTTTTCGAATATACCATTATGTTACAAATGGCCTCAGCTTCATGAATATTAAGTGCCTTTTAAATTTTCGACTGATTCTATAAAAGTTAAAAATTAACTGTTATTTTTTGCCTTTTATTTTTTCGGACAAATATAACCGTTACTTTTGACTTTTATTTTATCGGTCAAAAACAACAGTTATTTTGTGACTTTTATTTTTTCGGTCAAAAATATCAGGCACTTTGTATTTTTTTAAAGGCCGCTTGACCAATTAAAAACTATTGATGCCATATTTAAATTGTGAACACCGATGAGACCCAAATAATGGTACCATTAGCTTTTTAGTCGGTAAAACAGCCTTTGAAAAAACACAAATTGCCTGATATTATTGACCGAAAAAATAAAAGGTAGAAAATAACTGTTATTTCCGACCGATAAAATAAAAGTCAAAAGTAACTGTTATGTTCGCCCGTAAAAATATAAGGCACAAAATAACTTTTATTTTTGTCGGAAAAAATAAAAGTTAAAAAATAACAGTTAATATGTGACTTTTTCGATAAAAACCATAACCGGTACGGTCCCTGACTTAATTAGATTAAGATTTCCACAATTAGTGAGACGAAAAACAATCTCGAGATGTCCGTACCAAAGTACTCGGGCACAAAAGTCCCGAGTATCAGATTCAATTTATCAATTTTTAAAAGCTAAGAGTAGTAACGAACAACTGCGAAATGTTCAATTTTGAAAAACAAAAAAACTAATCGCACATTGATATTAGTCTGAATACAAACGAGCTTTAGCGAACAAAACCCAAGAATAAAATTCTTGTATTGTACCGAAAATACTATCATTACTGGATAGAGTCTTAACTAAAATGTACCCGAAACATACCAAACGAGTATCTAGAAAGTCACCTAAAATAGAAGCGTAGTTAGTAGTTAGACCATATTCGGACACAATAAACTAACGAGTGCCCGATTAGTTCTTCGTTCATACACTGTACCTGCGCAAGGTTTTCTTTCACTTCTTTCGGTGCACGATTCGCACATTAACTGACATGGAACCGGGCATATATCTGCAACTATATTGACACAAAATATGAAATTGTTTCTTGGGTACATATTTTAATTTTTTGCATGAAATCATTCTTTAGATTCTTTAATTGCCACTGTCTAATTTATAACTGTTTGCTTTTGTGTTAATAAAAAACAAATTTTTAAAAAGGAAAACATATTTTTTTAAGGTACTATTAATGTTTAATTTAGGATAAACATTTAATTGATGTACATACCTGCCATTGTGGGGTAGCTGGAATAAGCCGCCGCACTTTCCAGTGCATGTGCAGTTTGTTGATCGTGATGCAGTCTGAAGCGAATATGAAGTATATGTATGTTGAAATGCAGCGATATTTTCAGAACAATATATAAATAGTAAAGTCGTAGCAAAGTACTTACCTTGAACCATGACCGTACTGTTGGGGTAATCGTAATAAACTTCCGTACTGCGCCATGTTGTGATGATAGGCATGTGCATGCGCCGCATGAGCATGTGCAGCATGTGCATACGAACCATAATGGGCAGCATGAGGCACCCAAGGATCTGTGGGGTATCCACCCTCTGACGCGTACAAATCACTAACCTGTAACAGTCAAATTACAATTACTTAGCAACTAGGAAAGTATTTTGAGTAAAATTGAGGTGATGAATTTTTTTGTAAAACTTTGAGTAAAATTTAATATGAAATTAAAGAGATTTGAAAATTTTCAATGAACTTTACATTACCTGAGGGTGTGTTGGAGCGGGTACAGGGTGAACATAATTGCTATTCCAAAACGAAGGTGGGAAGTTTCTAGACGACATTGGATTGCAGGATTCTAAACCAAAAAAATAAGTATTAAGTTAATAACGATGAAAGGATAAAGGTTTAAAATTAACACACACAAAAAATAAAATAGTGAAATCGATTAAATGTTTGATTATTAAAATACAAAATTATTCAAATTAAATTTGAAGAAGAGTTTAATCAAATGTTAAATTTTAATACAAAACATTCGTCTCCCGTATTCATGTATTTTTCGTACGAAACAAATAAAGAAAAAAAAATGTTAGTCAAATACGTTTTCTTAACGGTCTGGATATTTTACTTCAAATTTCGAATAAATTTAGATTTACTATTACAACACTACAAATCGAAGCGCGGACCATTGTGATAATCGCACAAGAGTCAGATTTGAAACTCAATAAAACAGATAAGACTAATGGCGTTTTCGTTTCTAGCTAAAAAATGTTGCCTTTTCATTGCCCTTGCTTTTTTTCGTATTCGATTCTAAAATAAGTGCAAACGAGTGAGTAAATTCTGTGTTCGTTTCTTAAAATGCCACACTCACAAGGGGAAAAAAGACGCATTTTCTGCCGGCGCAGTATCACCTGGGACTAAATTGGACCAATTTTCTGTTTGCCTATTTATAATTATAAAAAATAGTCGGTGCACTCCCTTCCGCACTCTGATTAATTTAAAAAAGTTATCAAAATCGGTTGAGATACACGGGAGAAAATAGTTCTTAATTGTTTTCCCTACGCCTATTTATGTATAGATTTACAACTAATTGTATCTTTTCTTAAATTTTTCAATTGTTTGTAAGATCTTTATGCAATTCTTCAAGTGAAATAAATGAATATGTAATTTAAAATTTATAAATTGTTTTTATTTATCTTAATTTAATTACAATTCTTTTTGTGACGAAATATTTTCTTCTAAATATCATTCTTTTCTCATTTCTATTCTCTGTGAAATAAAGCCATAAACTTAAAGTGCATAAGGCCCCAAGTATTTCTATACAAGTAAACAACAAAATATATATTTGGGGTGTTATTTCCTTTATTGGGGCTTTATTTCGTTTTTGAAATTGAGGTTTTATTTCATTAAGCAATAAGGCCCAAAAATTTCAAAATAAAAAAGAACCTATGAATAAATTGGGGTCTTATTTCGTTTTTGACATGAGTCCTATACAATGTTAGCGTTATTTCATCGCATTGGGGCATTATTTCATGGGATCTTATTCCATTATGAAATAACACCGCATTTTTGGGGTCTTATTCCGTTTTCATAATGGGGGGGCTTATTTCACAGAGCCATCATTCTTATATTGTGGGTAAAAATAATCTACAAGTGTTATTTCAAATTTCAACTACTTTTTCCTCTGAAGTGGATGCATTTGTGCTGCATTTTTGGTATTTTATGTATATTTTTATATATATATAAAAATTAATAAATTTATTTTTCATCAGCGTCACCTCTTGGGTTAATTTAACTGTGTTTGTCTGTCCGTCCGTAAGTCTATGTGTTGTCCGTAAAAACAGGATAAGGAGAAGGAGTTCAGAATTACATGAAACTTGGTACACAGCATATTTACTATTGAGTATTTAGTGAATCCACCTACGAAAAGCCCACCTTCCATGCAACCCCAAAACTAAAAACTTTAAAGAGGCATTTAAGGCATTTAAGGTACAGGGACAAAATTTGGTATGTGTTTTAAAACAACACTGAGATGTATGAAAACAAGTATTTCACACACAATATTATATATTATATATATATCCAAACAACTTATGTGTGGTATTATGATAAAAGATTATAAGATTATTATTGTTATACAGACGAAAAAAAAATGTAGATACATGTTCAGGATTCGTACCCACTTTCCTGAGATTCTGCTACGTTATCCACTAGCCTATCGCAGTTGTTGTTTTGAGGCTGCGAAATTTGCTTCATTATGAAAACAAGGGTTAAGGAAGTGGATTCGACTCCCAGCGCAGGCAAAAAAAATTATTATTGTTTGATTTTTTGCTTTTGGTGTTTTTTTCTCTATTTTTTAAAAAATCTGAAGGGATCACGAATTTAAAAACAAAAAATCAATGTTGCGATGCTTACTTGCAGATATAATAAGGGTCATATAATAAGGGATAACGAATTTAAAAACAAAAAAATCAATGTTGCGATGATTACTTGCAGATATAAAAATTTATTTTATTTTACGAGATTGTGAACTTGTTTCGAATTCGAATCGAATACGAGATATCTAATCCAAGTTCTCGGTTTCATTACTAATTCGAAACTAAACCGAGTACGCTATGTGGTTTATTGGGGAACAACAAAAAGTATTACAAAAATAATATTTGGTGTGCGTGTAGGTTATATTAAAACTTAATAGAATAATGGTGGGCGGATGACCACGAACTCGGCCACCTCCCATACAATCCCAAAATTGAAAACTCTATAAAGAGGCTAATATTTAAACGACAACAAATAATGTATGTGTGTGTAGTTTATATCATAGCCAAGACATGGTAGGAAAATGGGCGTCATCAACCTAATAATACGCCTACCTCCAATATTACCAAAAAATTTAAAACTCTATTAAAAGGCTTCTCTTTAACCTACAAGAAAAAATATGGTACGTTTCTATTTTACATCGAAACTTACTCGTGTTGGAAAAGTGGGCGTCATCCGTCTAAGAACACGCCCACCACCACGAATTGCCGTGGGGTATTTTAACTTCATCCAAGTCGAAAATATACCTTACTAGTTTTATTTTTTTTTTTTTGCTTAAAACCAGAGTAAAACGGAGCTGACCATAGTAATAGAGTTTAGAATCTAGACGTTATCAAAACTAACATAAATTACAATGTTCTAACTTGTTTTGTTCAGGTGATACATAAAAATCGTGTATATTACCTAATACTTTTTTACTATAGAAGCTAAAAAATGAAGAGAAGTTAGTTAAACGGATGAGAATTTTGATAGCTTTGAGCACAAGTTTCTTCCCTTTTCATTGCAATGCTTCAAGCGTAATGAGTGTGTTCTTTGGATTTCGCAATCTTCTTAATCAAATTGCGTCTAGGGCTAAACTAAGAACTATCTTGAAAATCAACATAACTGAAATATACTTTGAAATGTGACACAATATATATATGTCAATACATAGACGACCCACCAATTTGTTAATTGAAATAAAAAATTGCTTTAAATAATACTGAACACAAACTTCTTCAGCTCACTCACCCCCTCAAATACAATGATCCTAGAATCAGTAGCGTGAACATCCCACAAGGATGTTTGATTTACCACCTCGGATACATTTACAGTTTTTAAAACGAACAAGCTACCGAAAATAGAAAGAGGCATCCGAGTATTTTATCAGTGCACCGCAGAAGAATGCGCCGCCAAGCAAGATACATGACGTTCTGTGCAGTCGCTTCCATTGAATGCAGCATTCCATTCTCAATTCTCGAAAATGTATCTTATAAATTAATGCTGATGGTGTCTGCTTGGATGTTGCAAATGAAGTGATGCTTGTTGAATTGGTGATGCGCCTCTTTTCGCTTAAATGCCGCGTATCAAGCCATCGTAAAAGTAGTGTTTAGTGAAAATGACAAAAGAACAACAAGATACGGCAACACGAGTCTTCTTTTATATTTTTGGAAGAAATTCCAACAGAAATGTAAAGTCGCATCACGTAAACACACAGCAGGACGTGCACCTTTTCATCTGATCGGCATGCAGCAATTCGAAGTATTTAATACGCGTTCAATACTAGAATTAAACGGTTTTCTTAATTGACGAACCACGAACACCACTTGAAGCAAAAGCAGCAGGACCAACTAGAGCGGAAGGAATAGCAAAACAAAAAAGAATAAAACAGGGGCACACGAAAACGAGCCATAACGATGTACCTGCTATGGTTATTTTATTATTTATCTAGGACTGCCTGCATTAAGGATAATGATTTCGATGATAAGGTAATCTTTGCTGACGTCTCAACTTTAATTTATGAGCTGTACCTTCTCTAATGATATTGTCCCTTAATATTAGACCACACGTACTTCAAATTTATAATCAGCATGTTATGAAAACTCGTACTTATATGTGTGTGTGTAAGTGCAACATAAACGCAAATTTACGCTGATGAAATCAATTTACAGCATGATTTAAAAAGCTATAAAATATCAAGTTAAATTCCTTGCATTTAATTAAATACATTACAGTGAGGAAAATAAATGCAAGGAATACAAAAGTATAAAGAAATGCGCACAAATAAAAATTATCTAAACATTTATCCCAAGAAAAAAATTATTCGGCGTTGGCATAGCAAAAGTTCTACATTCCGAATGCATTCTTTTAACATACCAAGCAATGTGATTGACAATAAATCGTTATAGTCACTGCAATGTGCAATAAATGGATCTTGGTCAATCTTCGGATCAGTGTTGCTAACAATTTAAAAACAAATTTTTTTTTTCATAAGTAAAAAAGCGTAATTTTGACAAAAAAGCACTAAAAACAAAATCGAGAAGATATTGACTTAATAATACTTGGAAGTTCAAATTTATGTTTTGGATTTAAGGATTTTAAATTACAACTTTTTCGTAAATACACATCGGTCACCTATTAGTTTAAATTTTTTGTTAGTCAGTTTTATGATCTCCACACTTTTAATTTAGCGCGTTAGTTTGAATTAAAGTATAAAATAAGATCTGTTATCCCAATTCCCTGTTAATTGCCCGATTATTTCTATATATGGGAAGTAGTATTTAAAACACAATAAGGATTAATTTTTTAAACAATATCTTATTAAATTGCGAATTTTAAATGCTTTAAAAAAGCTATCTGTTGAAAATGTGTAAAAGTGAAATTAAATCAATTTAACGGGTACATATCCTGGAATTCAGATAATCTTATCTCAGGATACGGTATTCACAAAAAAAAAAATACTCCGGGATCCCGGAATCGAGTATCCCGGGACTGAAAGTCATAGTTGAGAACTAAAATGTGCACAAGAAATAGTTCTCATCCACCCACGAACACGCCCACTTCCAGTGAAAACCACAATAGTAAAAACTTTATAAATAAAAACCTATTAAAAAAATATATAAAGTTTAAAAAATAGGTTAAGCGGATTATTTTCTGGCCACCCTAAGGAATTTTTAGATATGAATCCACTTCATTTTCGATTACTAGCTGGAAAATAACGATCAATTTTTTTTACTTGTGTATTTTGGTATGTGGTATGTGTATATTGGACCAGTTTACCTTTCGCCGTCGCAATTTTCTGGGAAGAAATTATTAATTCCTTAAAACTCAGATACGTTTGTAATTAGCATGACTATCCAGTGAGCTTTGAAGGATTATACAATTTACGTTATTAAATGATAACTCGGGATTACATTTAAATTTATTTTATAAATATAACCCCCCTCTCTTCGCTCTAAAACATCAAACCACAAATATGGTACATACTTATTCAATGTTTTTGTTCCCGGACCGCCCTTCTGTAGGTACTGCGTAATTAAGAGATGCACAAATGATTGTATGTCTTATTTAAACACACATTTTCACGAAACGTGAGATGACAGCAACATGACAGCACAATTTTTTTTTTTTTTTGTCAAACTTCTGAGAACATATTTCATTGTTCAAAGGGCTTTGCAGAAAGAAGCAAAGTACTTGGTTGACAGTTTTAATTTCTAAAGAAATAATTCTTTCAATTAACATGCTAATTTATAACTCACGCCAAGAAAGAACGAAAAAAAAAAATAGCACACTTTAAAATTTCTTTTAATTCTTCTTAATAAAGTATATGAATGTTTTTTAAAGCAAAAGTGCTAGCTAGTTAAATATGGCGTATGAAAAGGTTATAAAAGCCAAAAAACTACATCGATAGGTACTTGTTTTTTAAAAATGTCTTCCTAGAATTCTAAAAGTGTGTACTTGGTAATAAAAAAAGTTCTATAACAATATGGTGTTTAGGAAACTCATCAATCAAAATTTTTAAAATTGATACACTCAGAAAAAAAAGTACATTAAACAACCGTAAAATTGACATTTTTAGTTGACAAAAGTCGTCCGACATTAAAAAATGTTAAAATTGATATTATCGTAAATTACTTTTTACATTACTAAACCTACATTAAAAATGTATAACTGTCACATAATAATGTTATTTTAACACTTGAAATATCAAAAAGTATCAGTAAATTAATGCAGATAAAAAAAATGTATTGAAAAATAATTTGACACGAGTGGGAATCGAACCTGGGCTCCGGGCATCCAAAGCCAAACTCTTAACCTGTGTGCCACGGTCACCTGTATGTCTTAACGGCTCAGCTCTTAAATAAACATTACATCGCCTGTTGTTGACATCTACATTTATAATGTTAAATGGATAGGAAATACTATCAATTGTACAGTAAAAAATGATGAACTTAAAAACATTTTAAATGTTATTTTAACATTAATAATTGATATTGCAACATAAAACATTACATTATCAATTTGATATTTTTCTTATCAATTCAACACAATACATGTTAACTTAACATTTTCTTACGTAAAATCCACATTTTCTGATAAACATTGGAAATAACATTAAAAAACGTTAATTTTACATGGCAGCTTTTTTCTGAGTGTACCTCAAATCGTTACAAAATATTAATGTAGAGTTTTTAAATTTATATATATGAAAAAAAATAAATATTTCCTTTTATGATGAATTTATAGATGGGTTAAACGGGTATTGTTTTAAAAATTTATATACAGGCATGTTCTGAAATCCACCTCGGAAGTGGATCGGAATCGGAATTCATTTTCGATTCCGATTTTAAAAGGTGTTCTAGATTCCGATCGGAAAACAATCAATGCAATCGGATTCGAACTTGTAATCAAACATACTGTTTTCCGAACGCATCAACTAAATGATAGCAGATCTGACGTTTTCATAATAAAGCCTTTTAAAAAAAATAAATTAATTATCGGAAGATGGCTAACAAAGATGGATGCCAGCATTGCTTTGGGTGTGCAAATTATTAGCAATTATGTTAAAAATATTTTAACGGAGACTGTCGTTTGTCATTATAAAACAAATTTTATAAATAAAATAAAAATGTCGTATGTCTTTAAAATGCAGTCGTCAATTGATAGAAAAACATTTGTCGGTATAGAAAATTTTCATTTCATCTTATATTACTCAAATTTCATTAAAACAATGAGAATCCTCCAGTAAAAATTTAAACGGATTTAAATTCACTTAAATTCCGATAAATCGGATTACAAAACACCTACAATCCGTCAAAAAACAATATTGGATTCGAAGATCGAAATCGGATTGCAGAACACCTTTCAATCAAATGTCATCGGAAGTAAATTCGATTCCAACGTAAATCGGATTTCAGAACATGCCTGATAGTTTCATTTATAACTTGATGTCGTTACCACACAGGTCATCTATGTACTATTGAAAGAAAATTTTAACGACTCAAGTTTAATAAAATCCAAATTATAAAAACTAACTAAAAGTTGAACGCCGAAAAAAATCAATGATTTATCATTAAATGGTTTTAAAACCATAGCGTTTTCACCGTATGTATTTTTATTATTATAATATGTATTAGTGTGATTAATGCATGTTTATTAATGAAGATTTAATTTATCTTTAAACTCCTAGTTCGACCTTTAAAAAATATGATTTTCTTATGTGTATGTAAATGAAATGCTGTGTATGTATGTAAATTTAATTTAAATAAAATATTATGTTTAGTTTTTCAAATTCCTTGATGTGAAAATGTGCTCACATACCCTATTACTTTTATGATAATTTTATTTATTATTTTGATTCTTTTCATTTTTTAGTAACTTATTTGCTAATTTTCCGAAAAAATATGATGCAAGATTTTTAAAACAAAAAGTACCGACAGAAGAATTCCGTTTCCGAATGTTTATGATTGTCATTTAAAAGTAATGAAAGGACAAAGGAAAGAAATTAAAACTATTATTGGGTTAATAAAAAGTAAGTCGTGTGTATTCAAATTTATGAGATTTTCCTAAATAGAGTATCGCATATCTTCGATAATCGTAAAGCGACAGTTCATAGATAATTATATAAAATGCATTTTGATATTTGTTAATTCAGTAAGATTAAATTAGTTTTTTTTTAATTATTTAGGACTCTTTATAAAGAAAAACTGTATAATTTTTTTACTAAGAAAAGCAATACACAATTTTAACTAAGGCATGGCCTAGGAATTGATTTAAGGCATATGATTTTTCGGGGAAATATTCCTAAAATTCATCATAGATTACGTTTCTGTAATAAGCTTGTTGGATAAAAAATTTGATTTGTACTAATATACATATATATACTTTTTTAAACCGAGCACGAATATCTGTCTGGGTGTACAAACGTTTGCATTAAGCTTATACTCCCTAAGTTTAGGTGTAGTGTAATTATGTAATTGGTACTCGCTTATGCATACTAAACTCAATTTTAAATAGCTCACGTACCTTTATTTTCTTTACTACTAAAATTAAGTGCTCTAGAAAAATGTTCATCGACAACGCTGGCCGTGTCACCGGAGTAATTTGTAAAAACGACGCAGGATGCTGATAGGTACTGAGCTCTACCTTGATTATTTACATTTGTGGTGTCCATATGGTGTCCTTTTGAATGAACATCTTGTATTGTGTGTTGAGGTGATTCAGGCGCAGAAGAGCACGAGGAATCGTTATGATGCGATGGCACAAGTCTTGCTGAAAGGAATATAGGCATAATTAACGAAAGATATGGTGTATGGTTTTATTTTTAGATAAAAGTAAAAATAACAAAGTGCAGCACTTCAAAATTGATTGCACATAACATTCATAGAACATTCCCCCAAAAGGATTATTTTGGGTTAGCTTAAATAATCAATTTCTTCAAGAAATGAAAAGTCACGCATTGATTTCAGGTCAAGGTCGCTTGTTCGTGACGCTGCACAGTGCACAGAAACTTAAGAAACTTGTTGTGAATATAACAGCTTGTATATTAGTTTTTTATGTATACAAAAAATAGTTGATTCAATACTTATATATTTTTTATATATTAAAAAAAAAATATATTTTTTTAAGGTAAACATTTTTAATTTTTAAATATTTTAGAAAAACTAGTCTTGTCTTTGCTTTAAAATTTTTATATATATAAGATTTATTTTTTGTTTTCATAAAAGAATAGGATTCTCTTGACTTCACATCATATTAATTTTTATTTTTATATGCTTCAAAACATCACAATTTCGATACTTTCTTTCAAATGATAACTGCTGAACGCAAAGGTGCACAGAAACCGTAAACCACCGTTGTTTTAAACGTCATAGTATGCTTCTAAGTACACCAATATTTATGTAATCCATAATTTGTATGAATACCAGGCGTTGGATAATCTGACATTGCTTGGAGTTTATATAATTGGCGCTAGCAAGTACATGACAAAAGAGGCTGGCGAAAATTCTTAGACGAGGCCAAAACCGACCAACGGTTGTAAGCGCCATCTTCGTTACCTTAACACAGGAAGGACGTTACTCATAATTTTGCAAGAAGATAAAAATCTTAATAACTTCTTGAAATGTTATGTAATTAAAAATTATTTAATACTGATAGTTATGTCAATCGTCAAAACATCAGAATTAAAAACCATGTTTAGGTTTTTCTCGTTTCATGAAGGGTATTCTAACAGAAAAAGAAAAAAAAAAACGATTTGGAAAATCTGGGTTTGTCTTTGCCTTCAAGCTTTTATTTTCATAAGGTTATTATGTCTGTTTTCATTATAAAACAACTAAAGAAAGTCTGAAGTGAGTCTAGCCCAACTATGAAATACTCTAAACCTACTTTACCAAAATACAATAATAGTATTGAAAATGGTCCGTGGGTGGATGAAGCCCATTTTTTATATACATTTCAATTTTGATGAAAAAGTTACATATACCAAGTTTTATTCCTGTAGCTGACATGTAAATGCCTTTATAGTTTTTTCGCTATTGCTGTTGTATGGGAGGAGGTGCCCAATGCCCAATTTTGAACACATTTTAGTTTTAGTATAAAATATATGAATACCAAATTTTATTTCTGTAAGACAAACATAATTTATGGAGTTTTCAATTTTTTGATTGTATGGGCGGTAGTCGTGTTCGTGGGCGGAAGACGTCCATTTCTCAAAAACATTTTCGTTTTGCTATAAAATACATACGTACCCAATTTCATATCTGTGGGTTAAGCACATGCTTATTTATTCAGTTTTCAATTTTTGGGTTGTAAGGGAGGTAGGCAGTACCATGGGCGGATGGCACCCATTTTATTGATAACAGCTTTTCTTTGATATAAAATGCATACGTACCAAATTTTATCTCTGATGGTCAAACATAAGCTTATTTATGAATTTTTAAATTTTTGGGTCGTATGGGAAGTGGGTGGATGACGCCCATTTTTGGAAGATCTTTGTTTTGAGATAAAATTCATTCGTACAAAATTTTGTCTTCGTAGGCTAATAATAAGCTTATTTATGAATTCTTCAATTTTTGGGTTGCATGGGAGGAAGGCGTCTCCGTGGGAGGATTTCAAAAATATTCAATAGTGCCGATCCTTGGGTTCATGTCATCATGTGTACCGATTTTTATCCAATTATCTCAACTCGTTCTTCTTATCCTGTGTTAGCGGACAGCACACAGACGGACGGGACGAACGGACAAAAGCACATGGCTAAATCGACTCACGAGGTGACGCTGATCAAGAATATATATACTTTTTTATACCGGACAGGCTTATTTCTAGGTGTTACAAACGTTTTCAAAAAATTAATATACCCTGACCTTTCAGGTTTAGGGTATAAAAATAATAGGCTTCTAGTGACTTCACATCATATTCACATTTTTTCTTGACCTAAATTGTCACCTCCATGGAAATCGCATATTGAAGTATGAGGTTTGGTATACTATTGAATTTTGTCTTTACAAAAACATTTGGAATTGTTAACTAAAGCCATTGAAAGGAAAAATGGTTTAAACCAATATATGGGGAATTAATCAGCAATATTTATTTTTTATAAATTTATTCAATTGAGTTCAAAAACTATTGCCACGCATTTCTCAGAATTAGAATTATAATCTGTCATAAAATTAAAATTTAATTTAAATTACTATGAAAATCTTTCAAATCAAAAAAGGGGTTTAGTAGAACCAAAAACGCTCTATGGGGATTTCTCCGATCCAAAAACAAAAAATTATGCAAAAGTAATTTTAAAAGTCCCTTTAACTTTAAAGCCGGTGTCCAGCGAAATCTAAATTTCGATCCATCTTATAATATATAAGTACGTAATTTTTTGAAGTTTTTTAAAAAAAAAAAAAGAACAAATTGGCCATTTCAGCCCTTGAAAGGACTTTGACCGAGCGTCTTATGATCAATTGTGTTGTGTGTGTTATTCAATGTTTGCACACAATTAACCGAGAAATGGACCTACAGGTTTTATGCCGACTCCAAACGGCTAAAGTTTATGTTCTCAAGAAGCTTTACAAGGCATTATTTACTCTCTGAGGTTTGCCATTGTCTGCAGAGAGGTGGTGACCGATCAGAAAAATTTTTATTGAAAAAACTTTTCGCCACGGCTGGGGATCGAACTCGGGCTCCGAGCGTGCTAAGCCACACACTTAACCTATACGCCACGGTCACCATTTTTTTGGGACAATAAAATTCTTTACAAAAATTTGGCGATTTTCTTTTTCATTGGGCGATTTTGGGCGATAATTTCCCTTGAACTCGCGTTTTTCTCAAAAAATTTCTGGCAACACTGGTTGCGGGGATGATGCTGTTAGGCATCAATTCTTGGTGCATGTCTGATTGGATGATGCTTGACCACACATGTTTGAGTTTATTTCAAATTGAACATGTTCGATTTAATAAGTATAAGCAAACTTAAATCCAACTTCAAACTTGTTTTGCCCACCAGAAATGTGTATGGATCTGTTTCAGAGCTTCAGTTGAATTATATTATATTTATTATATTATTGTAATGTACAACTATAACATTAAACATTGTAATGGGATACTGATTTTGTTATTTTCTATGTGTGATATCTTTAGCACATACTCAATGCGCTATGCAATGGTATACTGTGAGACTTTCTGTGTTAATACTCGTCTTGTTGATACAGAAACCATTACATTTCGAACAGCGTCATGACGCAATTGCGTTAGCGCATTTCGCTGATACAGTAAACTGCGCTTGAGTTAGTCCTTCAGCTCTGAAACTTTTACTGCGTTACCCATGTCTAGTTCAGAGTCGGCATAAAACATGTAAGCCCAGTTATCAGTCAATGACGAACAAATATTTAATAATTCAATACAATCGAACATAAGAATATATGTTCAAGTCCAAAGGGCTAATTATTTGTTTGGCTAATTTATTTAATCTTTTATAATCTTGAAAAATTATAATACAAAAAGCATTCTTATTTGAAATAACAGTTATTATTTCAGGATTAAACTTTCGTAGAATAGTAAAAAAATGAATGCATTTTATGCATTCATATTTAAAAAATCTCAATTATTATTATTAATTATCTGAACTTACCATCAGCATCATTACGTGCATTACCCAGGTCTTCTTCTTTGGTATGAGCTCTATTTTGTATTGTGTTATCTGTGCTGCTTCCGATGACTGCCCCAACTCCACTCATTGGTTGTGTTGTTGTCGTAGAACTGCTCGCTGTCTGATTAGCGACTTGCACCGCCACCGAAGCAGCTGCTGTATTCTGAGCAGCTGCAGCCACCGCAGCCGCATTCGCACTCACCGCTGGTGGCAGTATAGGACTACACGGGGAATGTGAGCTTCCCGATGCACTCGATGAAGCCAATTGCACTCCCGACGACGAATATAAATCTTGGTTGAACTAAAAATACAGAACACGTTTTCAAACTATAGAAAGTTCGGAATGGCACGTAGTTTAATTTATGAAAATTGATTTTTGGTTCTGATCATTTTGTGGCCTATCACCAAATTTAAAGTTATCGCCACTTATGGCGCGCGCTTCGTTTTGTTTTAGAGAACTCAAAGCGATAGGGTCACATAGTTATAGCGCGGCAATAACATAGAGAGCTGTTAATGGCGCGTTCACCTTGATTTACGTGTCTAAAGTGTGACATTTTCTACTTAAAATTAACACAAATCAAAACAAGCTGTATTCTCCCCACACAGGGCAACCCTAATAATTTGGCGCCTTAACTGTTTGTGAACCGTTCTGAAGTGAAGAGTTCTGAGGTTAAGTGTTGTTAGTTTATAATTAAGTCATAAAATAAAGCCATTAGAGGTTTCTGCTCAAGATAACTCCAAATAGCTGTAGCAACACATTCCAATAAATATTGAGTGTGAAAATAAGTGGCAGAGTTCAATGTCAGTTTCTTTATATGGCGTAACGCACATACTGCAAAAACGATCTCCTGGAAAGAAGCGAAGCGAAAGGAAGAGGCCTTAAATTTGTGTAAACTCACAAACTTAATCTTTGATTTTAGTTGATAAAGCTAAAGCATGTTTTAAAGCATGATAAACCATGTTTTGTTTTTTTGTCAAATAAAATATACATATTGTTTTGCTGCACATAAAAATAATTATTGAATTTGAACATTGATTATATGGGACTCCATCCACACTTGCAGCCGTATGTTTATGTATTCATGGGCATATGATTTTCAATAAAACATTATTAAGTCCACCGTTGTAAGGAATAGCTGAGGATAGTAAGGTCTCCTATACATGTTTTGAAAAAATAACATTTTTGGTGTTTTCTTGGTAAAATTAAAAAGATTTCCCCAAAATAATAATGACATTTAATGCTTTAGGGAAACATTTTCATGTAGAGGTTAAAAAAAGGGAGGTGTAATACACCATCGAACGTCAGATTGAAATAAGGTACCCAATTTGAACGTTTTTATTCGAACTCACCGTGCATATTACACACTTGAGCTTATCTTAGAAATTTTAAGTAATAACATTATGAATTTTGAAGATATTTTCCGTTTCGATAACGATAAGCGTCACTTTTTATGGGAGGTGGCATAGTTTTCATAAGTGATTATCCTCGGTTTGATGTAACATTCATGTAAAAATATTAAGCGCAAACAATTTTATGTCGATTTAAAGAAACATGGCTCATAACCGGATAATTTCTCTACTTTTTTATTATTGGTAAGTATAGGTACTAATAAGAAATAAATGAAGATATATGTATATAAGTGAAATGGTTTTGTATTATTTATTTAAAAGGTAAATGTGAAGCATTCACATTTTCTATGCAAAAATTAAATTGTCATCGTTATGATCACACTTACTTATGTTATTTAGTATGAAATTTCCATACCATTTTCAATAGTGATAATACTTTTACAAAAAAAAAGAAAATTGTTTACGGTTTTATTATTTTCTTTTCATTAAAATGCCTAAATCGATCCGGTTTTGAATCGCCATCTGACACAGAACGATTTTTCAATAGAAAGAAATTTTTCTGTTTGGTAAACTTTCACCAAGCTTCTTATGATCAATTCTGTGGTCTCAAGGCATAACAGCATATCTAAATTTTGTAATTTTTCAGAAGAACATTTTAAAGATTTCAAGCGATATATCAAATAAGGTAAGCGAAAAATTTAAATTTAAATAAACCTGGTACTTAACTTACTTTAAGCATATTTCGTGTTATGCTGTTATGCATTGAGGCCACAGAATTTTGTTGTGTTTGTTTTTTTTATAAAATATTAAAGTACGGTACAATACGACTTAAAGTTCGTGTTCTCAAGAAGCTTTACATGGCATTTTTTACACTCTGAAGTTTGCCATTCTCTGCAGAGAGGTGAAGGCCAACCAGAAAAATTTATTTTTTTTTTAAATTTCCTATGTCAGATGGTGATTCGAACCTAGGTCTATCGAGATTCGTTGCCTCGCATGCCACACACTTAGCACACACGGTCACGTCCGCCGTGAAAAAGCACAATTGCACTAAAAAATCGAAGGCTGCACTGTGCTAAGCAGCAATCGTTGATTACGAACTCAAGTGGTATGCATTAATGGTGGGAAACTATCGAAATTTGGTGGTAGTATACAATCACTCCATCGATATGTCGATACTATCGACTAAATTAAAATCAAGATAATAAGGCTTTTATTGTAAACATTAATTTTTCACTGCTAATATTAAAGCTACAAAACTTCGGTATTAGAAATTCGGTATTTGTGTATTTTATGTCAAAACTGAGGTGTGTCAGAAAAATGGGCGTCATCCACCTACTAACACGCCGCAAAATTGAAAACTTTATAAAGAAGCTTCTATCGAAGGTATAAAAGGTAAAGAATAAAGTTAGGGCTTAATTAATTGTATATCAAAAGTAAGACGTTTTAGAAAAATGGGTGTCATCCATTATTGAAAATTCCACTATCCCAAAATTGAAAATTCTATAAATAGGCATCTCTTTAAGCTACAGGCAACAAATTTTATACTTTTTATTTTACATCAAAACAACATAATTCGTAGAAAAAAGTGGGGGTGATCTGACTAGGGATACACCCACTTATCATAGTACCCACTATAGTGAAAACTTTTAAAAAAAGCTAATATATAAGCTACAAAACTGAAATACAGTATTGAGTGTATTTTATATTAAAACTGAGATGTGTTAGAATAATGGGCGACATCAATCCACTAACATGCCCACCTCCCATAGAACCCATAATAGTGAAAACGTTATAAAGGGGGCTTTTATTTAGCTATAAAACTGAACGACCACGAACACGTCAACCTAACATACAGCCAACAATTGACAACTTTATAAAAAGTCGTATCTTTAAGATGCAGGAAAACAATTTGATATGTTTGTATTTTAGACTTCATTAAAATAGAAAAATCTTTTAAAATCTGATACAAAAAGTGCTACAATTGAAGATTCTTTTACCCTTACGAATCAAAGTTATTTTAACTTCGGCCAAGTCGAAGAAATACCTTACTAGTTTTAAATTATTTTGTTATAAAATATTAATTAATATACCCAGAATCCGTAATTTTGTAAAAAATTTTTTTTTGCCGTTATTTAGTAAAGCACCTGAAATTTGCGGTGTGCACAATTTTTCGCAGCTAGTTCATCCAAAAAACAAAAATAATAATAATTTATGTTTTCTGATTTTTTCGGAAATGGTTCTTGAAAACCCCGATTTTTAACTAAAAACTTCATTTATTTTAGGTTATAAATAGCATGATGCCAAAAAAATAACTTTTTTAAACTTTAAGATTTAACTTTATCCACACTCAATTAAGAGAGTATAAATTTAGTTTCATTTCGTAGTACTCCAAAATGTCCTTGCTTATAGGGTGCCTGATATCTAGATGTTTGAAAAAATCTCTTTTTTTGGAGGTGTTGTGTTTTTAATCTTTTTATCCATGTTCCTGGTGGAAAACCAAACATTTTATAATTTTGTATTATTAAAAAGGGATATTTTATTTAGAGAATAATGCTTTATACTGCAAGATTTAAAATACAAATTCTAAAAACAGTTGTTTTAAAAATGTAAGAAAATTGCACTTTTATATTTTAAATGCCACGAATATATGAAGGAATCGGAAGGAGTAGTCTAAGGAACATTTGTTTAGCTAATGGGTATCTTAATTTTTACCGAGTGGTTTTACGATATTTGCAATGGTTTTGCAGAAAAATGATCTACAAATAAGTTCAGTACAAAAAAAGGTAGTTTTGACCCTTTTTCTGCATCAAATGCAGCCGCGTACCGTGGGGGGGGGCGGGGGGGGCGGTCCGCCCCGGGCGGCAATAGTTTAGGGGCGGCACTGAAGCTAAATAAAGCCTTTTACAAAATAAATATGTGTACATTATCATTTTAAGGTGTACAAACAAAAGAAAGAACTAAACTTAATGAATAAATTTGGCCACCACAGTAAATGTAACTATATTTATGAGCTTCGTATTGAGCACAACCAAAATGTAAAATCGTTTTTCGAGTCTCAAAATTAGTTGCCAAAGAAATAAAAAAAGACATAATATTTAGGCATGTGCGAGTAGTTGAATTTTCGAATAACTCGGCTGCGACTTGAAACAAGCATTGAATAAGTGGTGTTTTCGAGTAACTCAAAGTTTTTTGAGTTTTTAAGTGCTTTAACTTGTCAGTGGAAATGCCCAGTAGAAAAGTGGTTTAACAGAATAACGTTTTTCAATTTAGGTATATTTGGTAAAAATAGCTGTTTTGTGCTTTGATGTGTTGTGTGTGGGAGAAAGGCGGAATTTTCGTTTGATTATGGCGAATTGTAAGTTCAGAGTGCATATTAAGAAATAAGACTAATGCGTATAATTTTAAGTCGTATCTTTTATAATGTTTTTTGATTTTTTAAGGGATTTCACTGTTTTAATAAAATCACTTTGGAGAGGAGTTAGGCGTGGTCTAAACTGATTTAGGTCATTTTCTAATTTAATAATTTAATTATTAGTTTTCAAGAACTGATTTTGAGAAATGACCACAAGGTTTCAGCAGCTTCATGCTCTTGCTGAAAAATTCGCAATTCTTACTCCTTTGATTCTCCTGAATGATAAGTTGGAATGTAAACTGAATGAATTCTGTCACGAAGAAATTGACAATGAAGAGTTTCTCGTTGAGAGAAAAATACTTCAGCATATTGTTTCTATAGCTCACAAAGAAACTGATTCTTGTATGAAAGGTCTACTTGAACTTTTAAAATTTATTTTTAAATTAAGTCTAGAAAACGCAGTTCCAAACATTGTTATACTTTTAAGCTTTATTCTAAGCTTTTATTCATAAAAACCTACATAAGAACTACAATGAGTACGTCTCGCCTACAAAATCTTGCCATATTATCTATAGAATATAAGTAAAGTAATGAAATAGACTTTGACAATTAGGGAATTCACAGTTTGCTTCTAAAGTTAACACCTGACAACTTTAGAAAGATATTTAGATCGAACTGTGAGCACCTCTTTTTGTGTTTTGGAGCTAAATTGCAAAAATAGTTTTCAAAAATTTGAAATTTGTTCATAAACATGCCTCGAATGAACGGAAAGGAAGAATTATGAGATAACTTTAGCAACAAGTGGTATCTCAAGTTTGTACGTAAAACAAAAACAATCAAAGTTAAGTTAAATGTTCTAAAGTTAATAAACGGCAAAGTAAACAGAGCAGATAATACAGAACTGTGAGCACCCTAAAAGTAATTACCGATTTTGCTAATAAAAAAACAAGAAAAATAATAATTTAATAATATATTATATAAAAAAAAAATTGTATTTGTATAAATTTCGTTTTCGGTGTCATTAAGTAATAAACTTTTTTATCGTTGGCCTAATTCTAATATGGCGTAAGTCAACATTTGGAATAATAGCGATTATTAACGTTTAAGGGGACCTGACGCCTTAAAAATTTTGTTTATTTTAATGTTTAAAAATGTGTATAAGTTCAATAAAAATAGATATAATTTTGAAAAATTACAAATATGTTTTTCGGAAAAATATTACGCAAAAAAATTTTTTTATTGTTTTAATCACATATACTGCTGATGGAATTTTTTTAAAAAATTTTATATGTTTTGTTCACCACTTTATATATCATAAATAAATTTTATTTTCAACTGTAGGGTATAAGTATAGTGTGTATGCAATGACAAAATTTTATTATGCCAGGTTACTCCTTAAAAAATACTTGTTCAGGTGTCAATATATCATATTTATATTTTAGTAAATATAGAAATCTCCCGTGATATAACAAAACCAAGTAACTTGTTTTTTGAAAATTGTGAGAAATTGGGGTATTGTGTTATAGGATATAATCTTTCCGTATATAAGATTTTTAAGTGTTTTCAAATTATTGAAGAGTTAAGAGTTAAGAGTTAAGTTTCGAAATTTTTGAAACTTGTGCTAGCCAAATTATTTTGCGTTGCAGTTTTTTAACAATTCAGTCGAACTTAAGATACTGAGAACATTTTTGTCATATATTTTTTCATTTCATATAAACAAGATTTTTGTTTTTTCACAAAACCAGGCAACTATGAAGTTACTTGAAAGCCAATAAAACATTTATATGTTTCTTAGAACACTTTATTCTTTGCTGTTTTTTCAAAATCAAGTAACTTTAAAGTTGCTTGGTTTTGTTGTATAATATCAATTAAAACACAATTGTTTAGAAAATAAGTTGAACATTTGTTACAATTTTAATTAAGTATCTTATTTTTATAATTAAGTATCTACACAAGTATCTTATTAAGTAAATTATATATAAATCTATTCATTAAACTCAATAAAAAATCTTTTGATACTATTTTTAACAAAATTAATGGAACATATAAATAAATTCATGAATGTTGGTATTTACTCATGGCTTGTAAAACCAATAGAAAGATCCTTAGAATCTGCACATTCCTTAAAATCTTCCCAAAAATTAATTTTTGTGTTATCATGTATTAAAGGAATTAATTTATCTATAATATCCTTCTTTTTAGATGGGTTTTTCACGATTTCCTTTAATTGTACATATTTGAAAATTTCAGAAGATCTTTTTGATGAACTAATGTGCATTCAAAAAATTTTGCATCGGTTTCGATGGAAGTTTTATAAAAAATTACAATAATCCTTTTCGAGTTTTTCTGAAAATTTTGCATTTAATTTTTTTCGGCAATTGCTGTATGCTGGATGCAATAATCTTTTCTTTGTAGCACGATTGAAAACGAATGTTTGAGAATCCTTTGTAGTACGATTGGAAAAGATTGTTTGAGAATTTTCAGATCGAGTATCCATGAAATGATTGTCCATGAGCTCTTCTTCGTCACCTTTTTCATTTGTGGATCAAAATCAGGATCATAGTACGACGATGCAGGACTAAAATCAATTTTACTTTCTCCGTTATTATCGCAAAAATCACTGGAGAGTATACTTATATTTTTGTAATAATTTCCAAAAAAAAATTCAAGGAACTTATCATATAATTTTTGATAGATTATTACTTTCAAATTTTCAATTAAATCGAAATTTTTTTCAAGTGACGACATTGTACGCTGTTTTTAATTATATTCGAAAGGTTTGAAGAAGAAGATTTGACTAAGAAAAAATTTTCAATAAATTTTGGAAATAATTTTTCGATTGCGGTATTTTGAAGTGAAATTTTTCGCATAAATTTTAACTTCGTTTAAGTAAAGTGCTGAAAAGTACTGAAGTAACTTGGTTTTGTTGTAACCCATTTTAATCTAATCAAGGCATTTCAAGTTACTTGTTTTATTTTTTTTTTAATATTAGTGTTTAGAAATGAGATAGGCAAAAATGGATTGAAGTTTCTCGTAGACTTTTTGCTATAGATTTTTAAACATGATAGAACAACAAAACCACGGGAGAAATGAGAGCAATAATAGACTCATGCGTGCGTTTTGCTCCATTTTTTCCAAACTTGCGTCGTATTAGAAATAGGTTGATGATATGTATATTAGAACTTGTTTTATATAATTGAGAACAATGAAAGACCAAATTCTAAAGTGAAAACTATGCATACAAAACCCTATATTAATATCAAAGATTTTTTTTTTATTGCATATGAGAGGGGCGGCAAATTTGGAATCCGCACCGGGCGGCTTAGCCTCTCGGTACGCCACTGATCAAATGCCAACCTAGCCGCTCCATGCCTACAAAAATTTAGCATAAATTAATTTTTATTGGTGGATTTTATTGGAAAAAAACTAAAAACATCTAGAAAAACTAATTTTTTTGCTCAACATTAGGCATAGAGTAGAATCAAAGTTGGATTAAATGTTGTTTAAGGCACATGGGGACGAGAAAATACTTTGACTGCAATGCAAAATGGAATGTAGTGGAATGCCTGAAACGTTTAGCTGAAATTGAAGTCGCAGCTCTTAAAAAAAGTCGTATGAAAGCAAGGAATTCTTTTTAAAGCTTTGAGTGTGCCATGATACAATAACTTAACCAGGTAGTATTGACAAGTGTTGATTCTCTCAGCTTCAAGCAAACGAACTCTTGTCAAAAACAGCTGTTCGTTGTTATATGCGTTGGCCACATTCAGCTGTGTCAACTGTTGTGACAGCAATTCATCGGGGAGCGCTGTTATCGGTATTAAAATTTCAGAGAAGTTGTCAAGTTTATGAAATCTCAACCTTTGTATCGAATACCAATGAAAATTTTACAGAAAAATTACAAATTTTCTATTTTTAAATGCATCTTTATCCGCAATTTCATATTTATGTGCATCAAGTTTTGACGTAACAGTTGCCAACATTTGAGTGCGCTGAATGTGACCAGTGAAAATTAATTGTATGCAATGACGGATTGTGAGCGCTCTCTTTCTTGTTATATTTTTTGACAGAAGTCCGTTTCCAACAGAAACGTCAATACTACCTTGGAGTTATTATATCATGGAGTGAGCGAAACCACAGAGTAGAAAATGAATTTATAAATTTTCTTTATTATGCATAGATTTTTTTTAAAAAAACACTTTCCTAAAGCATGTTTTCTTAAATATCTCTTTTGTTTAAAAATCATTTTTAGCAAAAAAAGACGTTAATGGAAAGGTGATGAAATCTTATTTTTGTTCAGCACATAAATGAAGTAAGAAACAGCTTCAAAAGATGTCGCATGTCTTATTTATTTAAAAGGATCAGCATTTTTGACATCCAAAAGTCAGGATTGACTATTCAAATGTCCAACCAAAATATGGACTTGACAGTCAATTTTCAACTTTTAGAATTTTTTATACAAATCGGTTACTTTAAATATTCAAATTGAGTTTTATCGAAAGTAGCCTTTAAAGAGCTTCTAAATTACCACAAATGAAAATGACAGCCAAGTCCCTGAACAAACTTTTTTCCAAAAAACGCTGTCTTGGATCATGCTAGTTAAAAAATAAAAAAGGCGAACAATTAAAACTACGAATGGAATTTACTTTACAAGTGAAAAGAATTTGGTAGAGATCCTTGGAATAGTTTTCGAGTAATGCTGTCCACCGATTTGAAGCAGCACTTTTAGAGAAAAACGCGTTTAAAGTTTAAGAAGTAGTACATTTATTGGTTTCTCTTCGGATGCTTGCGTTTATTAATAGGTACAACAATTTTCATGACTTAAAAAATTGTGGTATTTTAATTTTTTATATTAGTTTATAATTCTTAAAAAACATATTTTTCAAGAATTATATTAATAGCTTTCAATTTCCATTCAATTGACTTAAGACTTCCTGAGAAAAGTTTTACAATGTTATGCATTCGAAACATGTAAAAAAATAAAATTTATTTTTGGTCGCTAAAAAGCTTTAATGGCCCTTGTGGCAACCTGACAACCCGGTTGTAAGTGAGCCCTTATGGGAGGTTGTTAGCAACTCTGAGTTTTTGGTTTTGTTTAATGTGAAGCACATCTCTAGAAGCAAATCTAAGCATAAAATACAGATTGTTGAGTTTGGGATTTTATTTGAGCGGTGTTACAGCCCTTAAGCAAATGTAATAGCTACCAATAAAAAATACATGTGAGACGCTGTGCGTTGTGCTTAAACAGACATAATTACAAAACATTATAATAACCGGACCACTGCTTCTCTGCAATATCGTGCGTTCGACCTAGACTCAATGCCATGACCATGACCATTCCATGTAATCAAATATTGTAAGTGTAATTCATTAGCCAAGAATTGAAGTCAATTTTCTGAGCTTGAAGGCCAATTCGCCGCAAATCAGAAGTGACTTATGTCAAAGGGGACTTACATCAAGTCATCAAGTCATGTCAAGTTACACGAAGTCAATTCTCCGAATTACAACACGCGAAAATATGAAAGTTGTTGTAAGTAAGCAAAAAGAGTCAATTGAGCTAGGCATTTGCAAATGAATTTATGTAAAAAGTTAACTTAAAGAGAGCCAAAACTCTCTGGAGGGGGTTAAAATTTTCACGCAACAAATAAATGGATGTTGCCAGAAATTCCACGCAAACGAACATATTACAAAAGCCTAGTACTATGTTCGTTCGCGTGGAATTTCGCTGGCAACATCCATTTATTTGTTGCGTAAAAAATTTTGGCAGATATTTTGTTGCGAACGAACAGCTGATGATCAGCTTACAAATTTCGACAAGATGAAAATAAAAAGCCGCAATTTATAAGAGGAAAAGCAGAAAATCATTTAAGTTCTTTAATTTTCATATTTGTGATTATATAAATACAAAATAAATCTTAATACAAGTATGCATGTCCTTTGTTGTGGAGCAGAACAAGTGGCCATAAACTTATGGCAGTCTGCAAGCTGCGAAGTTTTGCGACAACCAACACCGCGGAAAGGCGC
Organism: Tetanocera ferruginea; assembly: GCA_958299015.1. NCBI lineage: Eukaryota > Metazoa > Arthropoda > Insecta > Diptera > Sciomyzidae > Tetanocera > Tetanocera ferruginea. The sequence continues at coordinate 51,149 of OY282640.1, read as the reverse complement.
ATCCGTATTTTTAACCGACTTCAAAAAGGAGGAGGTTCTCAAGTTGGTTGGTTTCTCTGTTTTTTTTTTTTTTTTTTTTTGTGAATGTATGTACATCGATTACTCCTAAAGTACTTGCCCGATTGCCGTAATTTTTTGTCAACATATAGAGATTATCAACGCGGAGGTGCCCGTTTATGAAAGGGGGCGGTATTCGGAAAAGGGGCGTGTCTCTATAAGAAAAACACTGTATCTCAGTAAATATTGACACTACGGTAATAAAATTCACAGTAAAATTACAAGGGCGAGCACAAATATTAAAAATGACGATCACTTAAGTGGGCGTAATTCTAAAAAAGGGTGTGGCAATATTGTAAAAACTCTGTATCTCGAAGAAAATTGACACTAGAGTACTGAAATTAAGTACAGAGGTAGGCACAATTATTAAAAATTACTATAAAAAAAGTGGGCGCTATTCAACAAAGGGGTGTGGCAATATAAAAGAATTACTGTGTCTCGAAAAGTATTGATACTAGGGAACAGAAATTTATTACAACGGAAGGAAAAATTACTACTAATTTTTGTAAAAAAAATGGGCGTTATTCGAGAAGGGGAGTGGCAATATTAAAAAAAACACTGTATCTCGATTACTATTGACACTACGATACTAAAATTTTGTACAAAGGTAGGTACAAATATAACAAATTACTGTCAGTAAGATGGGTGGTATTCGATAAGGGGCGTGGCACTGTAAGAAAAACACTGTATTTCAGTAAATATTGACACTAGTACTCTAGTTAATAAAATTCACAGCAAAAATGCAAGGGTAGGTAAAAAATACCAGTCAATTAAGTGGGCGTTATTCGACAAAGAGTGTGACAATATTAGAAAAACTCTGTATTTCGAATAATATTGACACTAGAGTACTAAAGTCAACTACAGGGGTAGGCACAGTTATAAAACAATTAATTTCAATACAGTGGACCTTGTTTGATAAAGGGGTGTGGCAATATATAAAATACACTGTATCGCGAATAATATTGACTCTAGAGTACTGATATTTAGTATAGAGGTAGGCACACTTATAACAAGTTATTGCGAATAAAGTCGGCGTCATCCGACAAAGGGGTGTGGCAATATTAGAAAACACTAAATCGAATACTGACACTACTAACTGAAAAAGTACAGACGTAGGCACAATTATTACAAATTACTACCGAAGAATTGGGCGTTATTCGACTAAGGGGTGTGGCAGTGTGTAAAAAACTGTATCATATTGACTTAAGGGTGGTAAAAATCATTGTTAGAATGGGTAGAACTATTGAAAACACTATGACAAAGAGTGTGATATTCTCGACAAAGAGGGTGTCAATATTATAAACACACTATATTTCAGTCAATATTGACATTGGGGTAGTGATAAAAATACAAGAGTAGGTACTGATAAACTGACAAAGACCAGAACAAGAAACGACAGAAAAGCATTTTCCATATTATGAGCATAAATAATTGGTGTTTAATTAATTTATACACTTTTTTAATATATATCATTTTCTCTAAAAAGAAAGAAATAAAAACTTTTTAACAAAAAAAAAACCTACTTCAAAATCACTAGAAAGTAAAAAATAATTTTAAATTACTTTTACTATTTATTTCTTGGTCAAATTTGTTTTTTTATAATAAATATATTTATTTTTTTATGATAATAAGAGCTTCGAAGTCGGCGCTAAATTTATCAGATTTTTTGTGCAGCTGCAACACACATATAGCATTTTAATTAAGATTTAAGAAAAATTAAGATTACAAATTAATACAGCGTCACCCAAGCAGGATATTTACAAATAAAAAAGTCTTAAATAGAGTAGGGATGGCGAAAAAATCATGATTTTACGTCAATGATTAGCGCTGACTAGAAGCTTTTATTATCATAAAAAAATTAATATATTTATTATAAAAAAACAAATTTGACCAAGAAATAAATAGTAAAAGTAATTTAAAATTATTTTTTACTTTCTAGTGATTTTAAAGTAGGTTTTTTTTTTTGTTAAAAAGTTTTTATAACAGAAGCAAGTAACAAAATGAAACAGTACATGTCAAAACAAGTACACAATTATACGATTTTAAATGAAATGTAAAAATAATATATCCTCTTTTCTGATATTCTGGATGAAAACACTTTATATTTATTCCACTATGATATAAATTTTGGAAAATCGATCATGTAAAGAGTAATAAAAGCCAGCAAAAACTTCTTTCAAACTTAAAAATTATTAAATCTACCACTACAATCTGTGGTTCTTATTTATTTTCTATATGGTCATGGACAGTTTTAGAAATCGCGATCTGAATGACTTCGGTATCAAATTAACAGCCTCTTGTTGTATGTGTTTGCTTTATGTACATAAAAGGCCAATTTTGCTTAAAGCCGCGGCCTTGTATAATTGGGCTCGAAGACAGTTGGAATTTCTTTGAGCAACGCCGAAAGCGAGTTTTTCTGCATGTCCCAACTTGCTGAAAGAACAGAACGTTGAAGCAGGAACTCCGTTGGATAGGAGTTCTTTTTAAGGTTCTGACTTTTGATTGTACTATGTATGTTGTTCAACTTTGTTTTATAAATAAGTTTATTGTTAGATCAAAAATATCTTTCTTCGCTATACACAAGCAAGCCATTTAAAGCGTGGGAAACACTAAACCTTTTAAAGTTCAGGATTTCGATACCTGCATAGTTCGTGTGCAAATAAACGCATATCCTTAAGTGTTGACAAAAACCGTGGCTGACGATAAGAGCTTGATTTAATACAGCTTACCTACTTAAATGAACGCATGCTTGTTTATTTATATGTAGCTGATTACACTATGCGCCACCGTTTTTGTACAGGGCATCCCACTATTTTTTCTTATAGATTTGGGGTCTATAAACACGAAAATCACAAAAAAAAAATTCGTTTTATGGTTACGTTTTTTTTTAAATGTGAACTTTTTTTTAAAGTTTCTCTCGCTTTTTTTCAAATATAGTCGCATATACGAGGGGTACTATTTATATTTCGGGAACTGGCAATACTAATGTCAATAGCTAAATATGGTGATCTGGCATCACCATAATAAAGTTTGACATTTGTTAGCATAAATGTACTTACAACGTTTTGATGTACAAGTGCTATTTGATTTGTTTACAGTAAGTTAAAAAAATCAATTTGCTTAAAATATTTAAATTTCAAGAGATGGTTGTTTTTGGACTATTTTCACAACTTTCGACGTGGATTATCTCAACGAATTCTGTGAAGGTCATCCAAAATCGGTTGTTGTGCCACAAAACATCGATACAGCACGTGAACTAATAACACTATGGAACAAATTCTGGTTAGCAAAAGTTAGGTCGATTCTGAGAGAGTGGGGTAAAAATAGAGGCTAAATTAGAAGACCCCTATCGCGGCGTTTGTTAATGTTAGTTCGAATTTTTTTTTCGAATTAATGTTAGTTCGATACAGCACGTGAACTAATAACACTATGGAACAAATTCTGGTTAGCAAAAGTTAGGTCGATTCTGAGAGAGTGGGGTAAAAATAGAGGCTAAATTAGAAGACCCGGCGTTTGTTAATGTTAGTTCGAATTTTTTTTTAAACGACCTTCGAACTTTGCAGTCAATTGCCGATTTTCAGCATATTGTTTATATGGTTTTTGGTTATAACTCGTCGACTTATTGATATTTTTTCAATCTGTACAACCCAAATTATTGCTAGAGACCTGTGCAACAATTACAATTTTTTAAAAAATTGAGATAGAAAGTTTTGGGATTTTTAACGAAAATTTTAATTTTGCATTTAAATGCAAAGTTCGAAAGTCGATTAAAAAAAAATTCGAACTAATATAAACAAACGCCGCGATACGGGTCTTCTAATTTAGCCTCTATTTTCACCCCTCACTCTCAGAATCGACCTAACTTTTGCTAACCAGAATTTGTTCCATCGTGAAATGCAAGATAAAAAAATGTACTCTCGTTGAATACCCCATAATTACCAACAAATGTGTAATTTGTTTTGGAATATTTTAAAAAACAATAAAACCATTTTAATTTAAAAATTAGGTTTTTCACAACTTGAAATAATCAGTTGTATCGTTGTATTCATATTTTCGTCGTAATCACATTGTTTTTGTTTTCTATTTGGAAGATAAATCAAACGTAGGAGCTCAACAAACGTTTTTTTTTCTTTCATATAGAAAACAAAAACAATTTGAATACGACTTGAATTCGAATACAACGATACAACTGTGTATTTCAAGTTGTGAAAAACCTAAATGTTTGTTATTATTTGCTATTTCCGGTATATAAATAGTACCCCTCGTATATAAATATATATTGTATATTATTTATTCGGTTTTTATAATCAAGCCTATCAAAATATATATTCAACTTTATATGAAAAAAGTAAGAAAAACTTTAAAAAACTTTTTTTAAAAAAATGTAACCATAAAAAACATTTTTTTTTTATTTTGTCGCATAGTGTTATAGTCACTGAAAAAGTGTTATGAACACACAACAAGTTAAACTGGTTCTGCGACGATTCCAGAACATTAAATAAAAATTATGGACATTTTAGTGTTATTGTTTATCGAATTTAAACGTAGATTGCTCGTCCACTAATCCCAAATAAAAGGAGAAAATGAAAATTAAATTCGCCAGCTTCAAATTTTTGGAATATAAAATTATTACTTTTATTGAAATGTGCCTCTAATATTTTTCATTTTTATCATTCAGTTTTGTAGTGCATATATGTATCTCTATTATATGTAATGTAACTTTGCTTTGACTAAGACTAGCAATAATTGAAATGGTAAGACTTATTAAGGTGTGTGTGTGTGTTGACACCCCAATCTACATCAATACCTTTTTTAATAGTCTTCTTTTGTTTTTAAATCTTTCTTATTATTAATTTTTATCATTAATTTATTTAGTGAACATAACTCTGGGGTGTTTGTGTGTTAACACCCCATTCTATATCAATACCTTGTCTTAATGGTCTCGTTGTTATATAGAACCATTTATATAGAACGCAAAAAACCTCCGATACATTAAAATTTATTTCGAAGATCTTAACGCTACTCATTGTTCTTAAAAAATATTATGTTTTCAATCACAACAAAATGTTTAAAATAAATCAATGATCAAATAATTAATCTTCATAAGTTAATTAATATTTCATTAAAGTTGTTGTGTTAGTTTATGAAATACTTTATAATAAGGTATGTTAACATTTTGTCATAATATCAATAGCTTTGAAAAGATGACCTTGACTTACCCTCTCATATTGATAAAAAGAACGACTTGGTCCAGCGCGCCCATACAAATATGGATAATAGGCACCGTACATAACTTCAGGGCAGGATACTGCCATCGTCAATAATTATTTCAGTTTCTAGTGAATATTCCGAACGAATATTCATAAGTTTGAAAAACTCCAGCTTTGTTTCAATTAACTTGTTCAGCTCATTAAATAAATGGTCATTACGAATAAGAAATTTTCTCTAAAACTTGATCACAATTCATTTACTTTCGATTTCAAGAAGTGGTTGTTATAATCAATGCTGTCTTTCAAATTCTAGCTCCAACTTGATGGAAGTAATAAACAATGAATAGGCAACACTCTGAAATAAAGAAAAATTTTTAAATGCGTATAAGAAATTGAATTTAAATAAAATAACCAACCCTTATATATCTAATTTAAGAAAATTATTACTAAACTTCATTATTCCACAATTTGGACCCGAAATATTTTTGTTTCTTAATTGTTGGAATGAAATTAAGATAGATATTTTACTTTAAGTAGAAAAACCATTTTAAGTGGATACATGGATCTCATGAAAATACGTCCTCATGTAATTCATAGTAAATTAAATAATTGATTTTTTTATTGATTAATTAAAATTTATTAAGATAGATTCAAAAATGCTCATATACTCTTCCATTTTTAGATGCATATTTTTTGCGTATATTTTTAGTTTTTAAGTAGATATAATCTGCACTCAAAATATAATCATATACATCGGATCTGCAGTGTTAAATTAACCAGCAGGGAAAATAAGTAATAGTCTAGTCAAAAATCAAAGAGTTGAAATTTTAATATATTTAACCCCCTTTGTTTCTATTAAAAAGTTCTATGAGAGCGCTCACAGTCCGTCATTTCATACTTTTAATTTGCATTGGTCACATTCAGCGTACTCATCAGTTGGCAACTGTTAAGTCGAAACTTGATGCTCATAAAAAAGAAAAATGCATTAAAAAATAGAAAATTTTTTATTTGTCGATAGTTTCCCCTGGTACTCATATTAGGTATAAAGCTTTACATTTCATCAACTTGACAACTTTTCTGACACTTCCGTAGAGATGACATCGCTCACCGACGTACCGCTATCACAAGAGTTGGCACAGCTGAATGTGGCCAACGCATATTGCATATTTTTGACAGCACCAAGTGTGCTCTCATGAGCTACCTGTATATTTGTACCATGGTTTATTCTTATATAACGGCCGTGGCCGTGTGTGCTGCGAGCCAACGAATCTCGGCACACTCGTTTTCGAATCACCATCTGTCACAGAAAGTTTTAACGTTGAATTACGTCTTACAGCGCGGTTTGTATGGGGTCGTTTTAACAGATTTTTCAAGGTCATTAGGCAACGTTTTTGGTGAATACTTTAGGGTATACCTACAGCCTTTAATACTCTTCGTTCAAAGATAATATATATACAAAAATATCAGATATATCCTGCGCTGAATGAATATCTAACTTTGGATTTTGTCACTATTATATTAAAGTCACAAAATAGTAAAATATAAGAAGAAAAATGCATGTTTTTATATAAGAAAATCAATCATCAGCTGCTTATGTGCCTGCTGCTTTCTTGTTTTTCTTTCGTTGTTTATGCTTGTATGCTTTGGTTTTGCACGAACTGATTGGTTCGCTTTGGCAGCATTGTAACCATTAGTTCGCATTGGGTTTATGTATGCACTACTGTTCTAGTATACTATTTTGAAACCAGAGCTCATGAACCTCTTTTCAACTCAGTCAATGAACACAATCTGTCAAATTTAACGAAATGGGTCTGTGATCCGGTTAGATTTAACTCTTATGAAAAAAACGAGTTGGATCATATTTCTTTTTATACTTTTACCCAATAGATGGCGTAAAATTTTAATTTTTGTTTTTTATGCAAATTAGTTTGGATTCCACATCCCACTAGCACTAGCACTAGCACTAGCACTAGCACATACGGATTTTTAAAAATCGGGGTCTTAATTTCAATTTGAAATTAGAAGTTAAACTGACTGTAGCTCGCAAACTTTATATCGGGCAGAGACGAAAGTGGCAGCAATGGAAAGTGCATTTGCTTCGCCTTCTTTTCAACTAAGTCAATGAACTCAACCTGTCAAACTTAACAAAATGATCGAAAAAATTTGAAATTTTGCTTGCTCATTTAATCATACTTACTATTTAACTTTTTCTTTATTTTGGCATCGATAAGTCCATAATTGAGTGTTATTCATTTATTTTTTAATTTTTGGAAGATTAATAAAAATACGTGCAAAATGAACAAAACAATCGGACCAAAGAGACAAAGTAGAAGAGGTTACAACTTAAACGGAGTTCTACGTCTACACTTACGATACTATCGAAACTGTTTCTTTTTGACGTAGAATTACGTCTTACAGCGCGGTTTGCATGGGGTCGTTTTAACAGATTTTTTCAAGGTCATTAGGCAACGTTTTTGGCGAATACTTTAGGGTATACCTACAGCCTTTAATACTCTCTGTTCAAAGATAATATATATACTAAAATATCAGATATATCCCGCGCTGAATGAATATCTAACTTTAAATTTTGTCACTACTATATTAAAGTCATAAAATTCTTGTTTCTTGTTTTTCTTTCGTTGTTTATGCTTGTATGCTTTGGTTTTGCACCAACTGATTGGTTCGCTTTAGCAGCATTGTAACCATTAGTTCACATTGGGTTTATGTATGCACTACTGTTCTAGTATACTATTTTGAAACCAGAGCTCATGAACCTCTTTTCAACTCAGTCAATGAACTCAATCTGTCAAATTTAACGAAATGGGTCTGTGATCCGGTTAGATTTAACTCTTATGAAAAAAACGAGTTGAATCATGTTTCTTTTTATGCTTTTACCCAATAGATGGCGTAAAATTTTAATTTTTGTTTTTAAGGCAAATTAATTTGGATTCCACATCCCACTAGCACTAGCGAGTGTAGATGGCAAACTATACATTGAACAGAAAGTGTAGCTAGCAAACTAAATATCAGACAGAGACGAGAGGAAAGGACATGTGCTCAGCGCGAAATATAGTAACAATACGATTTTTTAAAAATCGAGGTCTTAATTTCAATTAGAAATTAGTAGTTAAACTGACTGTAGCTCGCAAACTATATATCGGGCAGAGATGAAAGTGGCACCAATGGAAAGTGCATTTGCTTCGCCTTCTTTCCAACTAAGTCAATGAACTCAACCTGTCAAACTTAACAAAATGATCGAAAAAATTTTAATTAGTCATACTTACTATTTAACTTTTTCTTTGTTTTAGCATCGATAAGTAGTCCATAATTGAGTGTTATTTTGGAAGATCAATAAAAATACGTGCAAAATGAACAAAACAATCGGACCAAAGAGACAAAGTAGAAGAGGTTACAACTTAAACGGAATTCTACGTCTACACTTACGATACTATCGAAACTGTTTCTTTTTTAATGGAAACTCATTTTTCTGATCGACTGTCACCTCTCTGCAGACAATAGCAAACCTGAGAGAGCAAACATTGCCATGTAAAGCTTCTTAACAACATGAACATAATAGATACAACACAATTAATCATAAGTTCGGTCAAAGTCCTTCCAAGGGCTGAAATGGCAAATTTATTTTTCGAGTTTGTTGCTTTATTTTTTTTTTGCTTATGCTTGCAATATATGTGTTCGGATGAATTTTATTGACTCACACGCAGTGTGATCACAAAAAGTCACAAGAGGGATTTTTCACCGTTTTACGGGAATTTTCAACCTTAAAGGGAAAATGAGGTTGGCTGCATTTTTATGTGAAAAATGTTAGTTTTCAAAAAGGCCATCAAACATTTTATTAATTTTTCTTTTCGTATATTTTAATATTTAAATAAATTTTGGAATTATCGGAATTAGCCTGAAAATTCAAATTAAATAATCAAATTCGAGCTTAAATGCAACTTTGATTGCAATCTGAATTTGATTTATTTTTTATGGCAAAATATGGAAAATGAGGAAGAAAAATAAAGTTGAGTCCGAATATTGTTTAATTATGTTACACATGCTTAAATATTTATGGAAAATTTCAATTGAATAGGTTTAGAAACAGACCAGGAACATTATCAGTTGCAGTCAAGTAATATGCACAATAGAGTGGGCCGCTATCAATAAGACAAATAAGAAAATGTATCAAAATAAGCCAAAGCACACGCCTTGACCTCGAGCCGACCTTGAGACAATTCAAACAAAAACCGAAAAAAACAGTCAAAATTACATTTTTCCATTTTTACATTTTATGTCAAAACTTAGGAAATGATACATAGTTAAAATGGATTAAAGGGGACGTGACGCCATCAAAAAAAAATTATTTTAATGTTTTTAAATGCCTATAAGTGGAATAAAAAATAAGAAATCATTTTGAAAAACTAAATACATATTTTTTTATAAAAAAATTAAACAAAATAAATTTTTGATTGTTTATTTACATATCTGGCTACTGGAATTATTTTAAAAAAACATCAAAGAACCATGGCAGGCGTGATTACGACTCACTGGGATATCGGACAAAAACCTTATTTTTATAAGCATCAAAACCGCCATGGAATGAACTAGAAGAAACAATTTTGGTAGAAAAATAACAAAATGGCGGCGATTTTTCGAAAATTGTCAAGTTTTTTGGACAAAATCGGCCAAAAACTCAAAATCTAAAAAAACCAGGCAAGCACGTTAACGTTAATTTTAACGGTAACCGAAATATTTTTTTTGTTTCGTTGAAACGAAATAAAAAAATAACGTTAATTCAAAAAACGAAAAATATTTATTTCGTTTCGGAGAAAACGATATAAAATTTTTTCGTTTTTTCCCAATCAACCGTTGAAAATAACGTTAATTTCAACAAAAAAATTTCGTTTTTTATTGTATCAGAAGAAATTTTTTTTAGCATAGGAGAAAATTATAGAAAATTTTTTGTTTTTCAACGAAACGAAATTTGCTTTGATAAATTTTTAACGTTATTTAAAAAACGAATTAATTTTGATAATTTATTTTTCGGTTTCAACGAAACGAAAAAATTTTATTGATTTCGTTGTGCATGTCTGAAAAAAACCGATTTTTCTGACCGTAGTTCATTCCATGCATCGAGTGTAATATAAGATATAAAAATTTCAGTACGATGGTCGAGTAGTTTTTGTTTTATCATGCACGCCATGATTTTTTTAATGTTTTTTAAAATAAATTCCAGTAGCAATATATCTGATTAAAATAAAAAAAATATGTTTTTGCTTAATTTATTTTCCGAAAAATATATATGTAATTTTTTAAAATGATATCTTATTTTGTATTCCACTTATACGCAATTTAAAACATTAAAACAAAAACTTTTTTGAAGGCGTCACGTCCCTTAATTCGTACTACATGCTCCTCTTAAAAGTTTTGGACTTCCGAAAAAATGAAGAAATTTTATTTTGCGAGAAACGAATTCGATTTCAGATGAGAATAAATCGAGGTACCAGGTAAACAAAAAGTTAAGCCCTTTTAAATGGTAGGTAATTTCCAAAAATAGGACGGACATAGTGAAATCGACTTAGCCGAAGATAAAATACCCCCACGAGCGATTCGCAATGGTAAAAAATCTTAAATTGCAGCTGTTTTCATATGAGATTAAAAAAATTTTACTATCTTGATGACGTCTAATTCATCTAAATCTAATCTAAGTCTAATTCATATCAAAGTGTTTTCCTCCAAAGTAAAGACAAGCCTATTTATATAGTTTTAAATGTTGGGGTTGTATGAGAGGTGGGCGTGTTCGTGGGTGGATTACGCCCATTTTTCTCTCACGCCTTAATTTTTATATAAAAATAATAAATATTTAATTTTATTTTTATAGTTTCCACACAAGCCTCTATATATAGGTTTCAATTTTGGGGTTGTATGAGAGGTGGGCGTGTTAGTGGATGGATGACGCCCATTTTTCTAACACACCTGATTTTTGTCATTGACTATACAAATACCGAATTTAAGTTTTGTAACGTAAATATTAAATTCTTTATGGAGTTTTCATCATTGCTTCATAATTACGATAGCTTCAAAATCACGGCTGTAATCGTGTCCACAGACAGACAGACAGACGGAAAGACATACATACGGACAGACAGACGGACATGGCTAAATCAACTCAGGTGGTGATGTTGAGCAAGAATATATATACTTTTCTATACCTACCACTCCTCCTTATGGGCGTTACACACGTCGTGATAAAATTAATATAGCCCTTACGCAGTACGCGTGGGGGTATAAACATGAACAAAACGGGAATGATATCTTCCAAGGTCTGGCAACACTGCTCACACGCCATCAGTCAAATGACATGTTGTCAGTGCGATCGGATCTTGTGTGATAACAGCGATGGTCGACGGTTCGAACTACGATAGTAGCAGAATATTAAATTTTTGCTTTGTGCAATTATTCATTAAATTATTTACTTGTATAAATTTGAATAACAAAAACTATAAATAAAGCACGGTCTAACTGAGGATTAAACCTAGTTTGCTCTAACTTAATCAATAAGCGCTTGACCAACTCAACCACAAAATAAACTAGTAAGCTATATCTTCGACTTGGCCGAAGTAAAAATACCCCCACGGCCGATTCTTAAGGTTGGAAGAATCTTAAATTGGAGAGCTTTTTGGCCTTTTTATAAAGTTTTAAATTTTGGGGTTGTATGGGAGGTGGGCGTGTTAGACTGTGTATGACGCCCATTTTTCTAGCATACCTCAGTTTTGACATTAAATACACAAATACCGAGTTTCCATCTTGTAACTTTAATATTAGCCTCTTTATAGATATTTCAATTTTGGGGTTGTATGGGAGGTGGGCGTGTTAGTGGGTGGATGACGCCCATTTTTCTAACACACCTCATTTTTGACATTGAAAACACAAATACCGAGTTTCCGTCTTGTAACTTTAATATTAGCCTCTTTATAGATATTTCAATTTTGGGGTTGTATGGGAGGTGGGCGTGTTAGTGGGTGGATGACGCCCATTTTTCTAATACACCTCATTTTTGACATTGAAAACACAAATACCGAGTTTCCGTCTTGTAACTTTAATATTAGCTTCTTTATAGATATTTCAATTTTGGGGTTGTATGGGAGGTGGGCGTGTTAGACTGTGTATGACGCCCATTTTTCTAGCATACCTCAGTTTTGACATTAAATACACAAATACCAAGTTTCCATTTTGTTACTTTAATATTAGCCTCTTTATAGATATTTCAATTTTGGGGTTGTATGGGAGGTGGGCGTGTTAGTGGGTGGATGACGCCCATTTTTCTAACACACCTCATTTTTGACATTGAAAACACAAATACCGAGTTTCCGTCTTGTAACTTTAATATTAGCCTCTTTATAGATATTTCAATTTTGGGGTTGTATGGGAGGTGGGCGTGTTAGTGGGTGGATGACGCCCATTTTTCTAACACACCTCATTTTTGACATTGAAAACACAAATTCCGAGTTTCCGTCTTGTAACTTTAATATTAGCCTCTTTATAGATATTTCAATTTTGGGGTTGTATGGGAGGTGGGCGTGTTAGTGGGTGGATAACGCCCATTTTTCTAACACATCTCATTTTTGACATTAAATACACAAATACCGAGTTTCCGTCTTGTAACTTTAATATTAGCCTCTTTATAGATATTTCAATTTTGGGGTTGTATGGGAGGTGGGCGTGTTAGTGGGTGGATAACGCCCATTTTTCTATGACATCTTAGTTTTGACATAGAATATACATATACCAAATTTCAGTATTGTAGCTTTAATATTAGCTTCTTTGCAGAGTTTTCAATTTTGGGGTTGTATGGGAGGTAGGCGTGGTTTTCATCCGATTTAGCCCATTCTCGAACTTGACCTTAGTTTTAAAAAAAAAGGCTTCAATATCAAATTTCATTACGATATCTTCAAAATTACGGCTGTAATCGTGTCGACAGACAGACGGACAGACGGACAGACAGACGGACATGGCTAAATCAACTCAGGTGGTGATGCTGATCAAGAATATATATACTTTTCCATACCTACCACGCCTCCTTTTGGGTGTTACACACGTCGTGACAAAATTAATATACCCCTTACGCAGTACGCGTGGGGGTATAAAAATTTACGGGCGCTCTATTTTTGTACTTGAATTTCGAACTTATAAAACTATTTTTCAACTGATCAGAATAGGACAAAACTGATATTTCAATGGGTGTTTGAATACAAGACATTCTTGAACTAGTAGCAGTGGCGTAGCTACTTAGTTATACTTGAGTACGTCCCTTTAGAAAGTTATACTTGAGCTCATAAGAGTAATGTTTCAAATGTATTTTGAATTGCAATAGTGGGTAAATCCTCAAAAAATTTTTTAAAAAGATTTTCACTATTTCCGTTTTTAAATTTTACAACAACTGTCGATGAATCTTACAACATATTTTTGAACCAACTTCTACAAAAATGACATATTTTAGAAGAGATTAAAAGAAACATATATATACATGAATTTTTGGTAAAATAAGTAAGAATCGAAGAAAATAAACATTTTTAAACATTTTTTTGACATCAATCCATGTCTTCTTTAGAAAATTTAATTGAAAATTAAAATAAAATAATAAAATTCGTTAATAAAACTTTTTTCATAATTTTTATCAATATCCTTATAGTATACTATATTCATCTCCGCTTCGACTTTAATAAACAAGACTGAGGTCTGAAAGGTTTAATTGCTCTATCCTCGACCAAAAATATCACAGTATCACAATATCACAGTGTACCAAATTGATATCAGAAATTTTAGAACGAAATGACATTCAGAAATTTGAATTTGGGAATTTCAGAACGGCATAAAATCGTAGCGGATGATGTCCACTTTTCAAAACCATCTTTGTCTTGTCATAAAAAACATACGTGCCAAATTTTAGCTCTGTAGGTTAAACAGAGGCTTATTTATTGCGTTTTCAACTTTTAGAATGTATGGGAGATGGCCATTACACACCAAATTTTATTGTTGTAGGCTTTTTATGAGCTGAGTTATGCAGTTTTACATTTTTGCGTTGTATGGGAGGTAGGCGTGTCCGTGGGCGGATTCCAAAAATATTCAATAGCGCAGATCCTTGAGTCCATGTGACCATGTGTACCAAGTTTCATCCAATTATCTCAACTCCTTCTTCTTATCCTGTGTATACGGACAACACACAGACGGACGGACGGACGGACGGACGGACGGACATGAATAGCTCGACTCACGTGGTGACGCTGATCAAGAATATATATACTTTTCTATACCGGACTCGCTTCGTTCTATGCGTTACAAACGTTTGCACAAAGTTAATATACCCTGACCTTTCAGGTTTAGGGTATAATAACAGTCAACTATACTCGCAAGTTTAAACACTGCTTTACCTGAATATAAGAAGCAAAAACGTGCTTTTTTATAAAACTTTATGGTATATAAAAAAATGTTTTTACATTTATTCCTTTTGTTGTCTATCTTACAGTCATGAAAATTTTAATTTAATTTGTTTGGCAGTTTCACCATAACCAATGAAAAATTAAATTCCGAATTGGGTTCACGAAAATGGGTTTTAGTGTCAACGTATTATATTGAAAAAATGTTATTTAAAGATAAAAGCTTGTTTTACCAAAAATGAAGCCCTGGTGACGATAAAAAATGTTTGCATTCACTTTTGCACCCTTTTTTAATTTAAAACATAAGACCGAAAAAATTTAAGTGTGTTCTAATTAATAAAAAAATTAAAAACTGTGTGGTAAAAAGTTATTTTGCCAAACTTTGCACCCCTCTTTGCCGTGCACCCGGGCGGACCGCTCCTCTCCGCCAACCCTTGCTACTCTGCTGAATAGTAGTGCTTAGTTTTCAACTAGTATTTATGTAACTGTTTTTTAAAATAAAAGATTAAATGTTATTAATTTTAATAAAGATTACAAAAGTTAGTGGTAGATTTTTTCTTCTTTACAAAAAATTTATTTTAACTGCCGTAATTTTATACAATATATTAAAAAAAAAAAAACAAATTGGCCATTTCAACCCTTGAAAGAACTTTGACCGAGCTTCTTATGATCAATTGTGTTGTGTGTGTTATTAAATGTTTGCACAAGATTGACCGAGAACTGTACCTACATGTTTTATGCCGATTCCGAACGGCTTAAGTTCATGGTCTGCAGAGAGGTGGTGACCGATCAGAAAAATTGTTTATTGAAAAAAATTTTTCGCCGCGGCTGGGGATCGAACCCGGTCACCACATACGGTAAACTTTCCTATGGCGAAATAAATATTTGATTATTGAAAAAAATCATTTATTAAAGCTACATAGTTCAGAGAAACTGTTATTTGGTTATAGTTACCAAAACACTATTCACTAATCACTACTGAGTGATCAAAATATTTTGTGGATTGAAAAATAATTACTAATGAAAAATAAGTAAGGAAACTCTAAAGTCGGTCTATCCCGACTATGGAATACCTTAAACCTCCTTTCATATTTAAATATATATTGATATACTTAAAAAAATATAAATAACTTCTTATTTTTTTTCAAAGTCCTTATATTCCTTTACAGTTTTTAACAGGTTTCACAAATGTGGGTTGTATGAGTGTTCGGCATATTCGTGGGCGGGTGACGCCCATTTTTTGTGCGCACCTTAGTTTTGATATAAAATCCTCCCATACCAAGTAACTCCCATACCATACATTTTTTATGGTATTTTCAATATTGTGGGTTGTATGGGAGGTGGGCGTGTTTGTCATCTGACCCATTTTTTGTACATGTCTTATATTTTGTACAAAATACATACACATAAAATCTCACTTCTGTAGCTTTAATATAACCCTGTATACCATGATTTCAATTATTTGATTACATGGGAGGTAGGCGTGTCTGTGGGCGGATTCCATAAATATTCAAAAGTGTATATCCTCGTGTCTATGTGAACATGTGTACCAAGTTTCATCCAATTATCTCAATTCCTTTTTATCCTGTGTTTACGGACAACACATAGACGGACGGAGAGACTGACAGGGCTAAATCGACTCACGAGATAGCTCTGATCAAGAATATATATATACTTTTCTATACCGGACTCGCTTTTTTTTCGGTGTTATAAACGTTTGCACAACGTTAATATATCCTGACCTTTCAGGTTTATACAGGATTGTAAGCTACCCTCCTTACTTTTTTATAGTCGGTCAAATTGTTAGTTTTTACTGAAATTTGTTTAAAATATTGATTATTATTTACAATAATCATAATCGGATCAAAGTCAGTCGTACGATTTTTTCCCATTTTTACCATCAGCCATACCAAAAGCTGTAGACGGCTATTTTATTTTTAGACATACCCAAAACTATCTTCAGTCTCCCAATTAATTTTCAGTCAGACCTAAAATAACCTTCAGTCGGCCAAATTTGCATTTAGCCGTGTACAACACCGACTGCATTTAATATCAAACTCCAAATGCATTAGCTTTTCTTTTTCTGTCGGTCATGTCTTTAGCAACACAAAATTATTTCTGTCGTGATATTCATTCAGTATCGTTAAAAGTTACTCATAGCAGCGTTCTATAATAATAAGACGTAAATAAAAATTACCAATTGTTCAGAAAGCGAAAAAAATATGTAATATAATATGTATGAAGTTCATGCTATAATGCATTATTTCAAAATTTCTATAGGTCTTTTTATCATTCAAACGTTAAAAACTTAATAAGGACATAGATTTAGTTTTGTTCAATCTACCCAAATCGCGAATAACCGTTATTTTTCCAAACTTAGACTTACGTCTTATTAGAATAAGGCCGACACTGTATATAATTTCTGAATGAATAAATAAAAAACGATGATTCCTTCTTTCGCTCTGATCAGGCGACGTTGTATATTTGTGAACGAATCCATATAATTTAAACAGTTGCTTAGAAGCAATTAAGCCTTTGCATGAACTCTTAAATCCAATTTTGTCTTCAACCTTATTTTGTCTTATTTATCTTATTTATTATATATCGAATAGAAAGATTAGAAATATAAACCTTCAAGTGAATTACTGCGTTATCTTAACACACACGAGTGTAACGACCAACTACTACACTTTATTTGTCAATATTTTTTAATAATGAACAAATATTGTTGGTCACTGCATTTAGTTCATGAAACATAACTCTTTTCCCAGTGTACTTTGAAATCCACATAGTTGCATAGAAGGTGGGCGTATTCGCGAATGACTCGTATTTTTTGTGCACATATTAATATTGATCTTACATACGCACTTACAAAGTTTTATCCCTGTAACTCAAATTTAAAGCTCTTAAAAAATTGTTCACTATTGTGGGTTGCATGTTAGGTTGACTGTCTGTAGTGCAGAGAAAAGAGTTTTGTTTCATGAACTAATTGCATTGAGTTGGCGTCTGTGTAACAATATTTGTAGACCGTATTGAAAAAATAAATTTCGCCGCACACCAGCTTATCTAAAGCGTTATTGTAAGAAAGTGTCGAAAAAAAATTTTTTGTTGACCGAACGTAGGAATCGCGCATCGACATATTTTTATAACTTCGTTATTTACGGTTCGATCTTAAAGAATGATATGTTTTTATTTTTGTCTCAGGAAGACTTATTTTTTGTCTCCTTAACAAAGTCAGCTACAATCCGAACTAGTGGTCAGCAATAGGACAATTAGATACATATAATTTTTTTAAAATTATGACTAGTATAATTTTTAGTATATTAATATTCTACTTTATTTATTTTCATATTATGTATTAATATTTCAATTCATGGTTTAGTTTTAGAAAATTTCAACATTTCTCTCAGTGAAATTTTCTGTTGTTTTCACATATATTTCATGGGTTAAATAAATAAAATTGTAATAAATGATAAACTGATAATATTGTTTTTTTATGTACATACAAGCTGGTATCCGTCGCGTTGCTGTTCTCCTAATAATATTTTTCTGTTTTCAAAAGTATTTTGTATGAGTTAAAAAAATAAAATATTAATTAAATAAATAACACAGTGCGACACGAAAAAATAACTTCAAATATCTCAATGGTTTCTAGTAGTGCATGGTCTATATATTATTCCCTCATACTCAGTTTTATCAGATTAGGTCAAATAAGAGAGAAATTCAGGGTCAAATTTCACCTTTAAGTCACAAATTTTTTCTTATAACTCTTAAACTAAAGTCAAATCATGTGTAGTAACTGTCTTTAAGTAGTTGCAATGGATGGTTCTTAACATTTTGAGACCATTTTTTGCTCAAAGGTTACGTAAGGGGGTTAATTTTTTCTTTGAAAACAGCCCATTTTTAAAATAAAAAGAAATGTTCAATAGTTCAGTTACTTTGTATTTATCTTCAAAAACAATCAGATTTTGCTGAATTTTTGCATACACCTTAAGTAAAATAAAGAAACCCACCTCTGAAAAGATCACAACAGTTACATGTGCGCATCCAAAGATATTCGGATTCAAAGATTACCAAAGATGGTAACTTCGTTAACGTAATCCCTAGAGTTAAATCATTCAGATGAAAATTAAAGACCCAACAATTTTCTTCAAAACTGTTCTTAACATCTTTACCGAAAGAGTTACCGTTTTAAAGATATACGCATAAATATGTAATAAAAACAAGTATGAAAAATTTTGGTCTTGGGAAGAAATAGAAATAAAAATCATTTTTATTTTAACCGTTTTAATTTTTCATATATGTTGAAATTACATATTTACGCTCATATCTTTAAAACGGTAATTCTTTCGGTAAAGATGTTAAGAACAGTTTTGAAGAAAATTGTTGGGTCTTTAATTTTCATCTGAGTGATTTTACTCTAAAATTCAGCAAAATCGAATTATTTTTAAAGACAAATTCAAAGTAATTGAACTATTGAAAATTTCTTTTTATTTTAAAGAAGTCCTTTTTTCGAAGAAACAATTAACCCCCTTACGTAACCTTTTGAGCAAAATATGATCTCAAAATGTTAAGAACCATCCATTGCAAATACTTAGAGACAGTTACTACACAGGATTTGAATTTGGTTTAAGAGTTATCAGAAAAAATTTGTGACTTAAAGGTGAAATTTGACCTTGAATTTCGCTCTTATTTGACCTAATCCGATAAAACTTAGTATGAGGACATAATATATAGACCATGTACTACTATAAACCATTACGATATTTGAGGTTATTCCAATTGGGCCTTAAATTGTCGCGCAGTGTAATTAACTCATATTATTAATTTTTATTTACATACTAGCTTGAACCCGTCGTAGTTCACTTAAAAAATAAATCGAAAATAGTCCAATAGTCAAAAATAATTTCAATTAATTATTTAACCATAGAAACGTTCATTGAACGCAATTTTATTGCAATTTTGATGTGTTGGAAATAAATGCTTATCAATCTCACTCACATTATTTACAACGAAAAATACATTTTTTCTCGCACAATTATTTTTATTTTGTTGATCACTATTGTTGCAAACGCAAACGCACTTTAAGACATATGTAAATGCGTAAAAATTAATATTTCGATTATTTAAAGATCCAAGCTAAATGCTCTGTCCTTATGTAAGCCCCGTGTCGATTTTAGCCCCAGACCCCACTATGTTCTAATCCGGTGCTGGCTTTCGCTACTCCTTTCTGTTATATTTTTAATAAACCCTTATTTAAGGGTTTCAAGAAGTAATGTCACAAACTAGCGTCCAATTTCAAAGTTAATAAAACATTTCTAAACTGCTTGAAAGTATCGTTAAGTTGAAATCAGGCTTTTTCAGTTTAACATTATATTTGCCCTTAATAACATGGTTTTGTCGTTGGGTGGTCCACGGTTTCTAGCCAAGCTCATTTTTCGAAATCCTGCCTATCTTCAATTACAGCTGGAAATCAAGTAGATACAATGTATACTGATTTTGCAAAGGCATTTGATAGAATTTCTTACAAGTTGTAACTCTGTAAACTATCGAAAATGGGATTTAATTTATCTCTTTGGTGGTGGATAAAGTCCAATTTGTCGGGCAGGACATATATTGAAAGAAATAAATAAAGAATATATCCCTCAAGTGAAATACATTTATCACATCTCGCATACAACGCCTTTAAACCACTCAAAAAATATTATGTACTTTCTCTTTAAAATGACGATGAACTGCAGCTTTCATTTCATTGTAATTTGTAACTCTCCGGTCCCGTGAGTCCGGTCCCGTGTTTTTAAATTGGAAAACAGAAAAAAGATCGCTAGGTGCTAGATCTGGGCTATACGGAGGGCAGTGATGCTACAAGGGGTATAATTGTACCTTTTGGGATACACTTTCAGTTCCCTCAGTACGAAAGTACGCCTTTTTTTCAAAAGGTACACTTTTGGATTTGGTAATTTTCCATTTCATATTTACAAGAGTCCATTATTTTCTTAAGACTATGGCATGGCTTTCACATAAAAGTGGGGTAGCAGAGCGGCTTTTGAGCAAAAGCTCAAAAGTGCAAAAAGCCCAAAATGTGCAAGTAACAATATATATTTCCAAAAAATTGTGTAGAAGGATATTTCAGTTCAATTAGAAAAGATTTTATTGAATTGAGAATTCAACAAGCTTCAGAAGGCGTTAATTTTTTTAACATGGCCTCGGTGGCCATTTTTAAATAAATGTACGATCATTTTGTTAAAGGCCTTGATGTTGTAAAAGTTATTGCAATGTTATACAGTCTTGTCCCAGATCGAATGTCAAGGATTTAATGCATTAAAAATATTTTTTATTCTAAGAAACGCATTTGCTCAAACTTTTAAGCTTTATGAGGCTATAGAAATGTTTAATAGCAGTACTTCTTTCAATTAATCTTCATTTTCGATTCCTGCTCAAATTGATACTATGAATCGTATGACTTTGAAAGACCAAAGGTTGCATGACCTTTAATTTCTTCCATATCAAAAAAGCAGCTTTAAAAAACATTCATATGACAAAAATTTAGTTAAAAAAAAATAAAATAGTTGCAAGAAATATTAATTTATTTATTTATTTATAATATTAATATTAATTAAAAAAACGTAGCTCTCTCCGAGAGAGTTCCGAAAAAAGTATTGCGGTGAACACTATATCTCTGAACTGAATCATTTAAAATAAAAAATACCATTTTAAAATATTTCTTTAATTAAATGGATAATGATCGAATAAATTAGCAAAATAAAATATTTTTTTTTATTTATAATTTCTGCAAACATTTTAAGCTTAAATTGCTTATAAATTAAAGCAACCGGTTGTCAGGTATCGTTTTTCTCGATACCTCCCACCGTTCTAGGCAGATACCATGATACTTTAAGTGAAGCGAACAAAATCATATTTGCCTTGGTACTATAATCATTATTTTATTTATTGCATTGTATTTTGTATTATTGTGCTATTTAACTAAATCCTTATTGCAATGTTCTATACTTTGTTTTTTATTTATGATAGTGTCTAAGAAGGCTTAGCAAAGAAACAATAAAAATAATAGCTTACAATACCCTTATTATTTACTAAAATCTATTCTTAGAAAGCCTGTGTTAAAATTTGGGACTGATCAATTTAGGAGTTTTCGAGAAGTATTGTTCACCACACATCTTTACAAATATGCCTGTTCCTTCGTGAATATTCACCGTATTGACATTTTAGATGCATGTACTTAAATAAATTAAGTTTATTTAAATATATTAGTATTATTATACATATATTGTACTTATATATACAATTAATATATATTGTTCATTACGAAAATTAAATAAAAAAATCAAATTTTTTAAAATTCTATTTTTAACCCTTTAAGAGAGTCTTATGAGGGGCAAATTTGAGGCGAAGGGGCGAAAATACTAATTAGTTTCAAATTATTTTTTCAAAAATTTTACGATATATTTTAAGCAATTAAACAATGGTTATGCATAGCAAAAATATAATTTCGATTATTAAAAATAACATAAAATTTTATGCATCAGAGTTCCATGATTAAATAAAGTAAATAAGTAAATTATATTGGTTTAAAACCAACATTAATTAAATACAAAATTTTAGAATCTAAAATAAAAAGAAAATAATTTAATGTAAATTTCCTCAATTTTGGTTTATTCTTTTTTCTGGGCGAAAAGTTTTGAGAAACTGTAAAGTCAAACTGTTTGCTGTTGAAGCAATTTTTAAAACTTTAAAAAATAAAACTTAAGGTTGCAATTACATAGGTAATTTTACATAAAGAATTACATAAAGAGAAAAATCGCGAAGAATTAGAATTCGTAAAAAATCAAATCAAAACAGTCTTCGCATATTTTTTACAAAAATATATTATTTATAAACAAGTGCACTTAGAATTTGAAGTTTATTATATGAATTAGGTTTTTTTAAATGTATTTGTGATGAACCAAATATATCAAAAACGACTTTACCGATACACAATAAACCACAAATCAAACACAGGCTTGTTCCAATTAAATAATGAAATCCAGAACTCTGATCAAATATCTCGTATTCGATTCGAATTCACATTTCTAAGAAGAGTAAAAATGAAAATTACATAAGCATGAATTTGAATCACTTTATTTTTTTTATTCAAATGAAATTTCCTGCCGTAATAATTTGCATGAAGTTACGGCAGGTAAAATTAATTTTTTGTAAAGAGGAAAAAATCGACCACTAATTTTTTTAATCTGCCACTCTTTTCAGACAAAATCTCTCACTATTTATAATTTTCAAGTGACAACACTACTAGAAAACACTTTTCCTGCCCTCGGATTCAGAAGCAGAACGAGAACTTCGTTTTCATAATAAAAATCCAAGATCTCGCCTTCATATCGAATTCGAAACAAATTCGTTTATTGGGTAACGAATATGTTTAAATTTCATGGTTAAATTGACTCGTTATGACAGAAAGAAAGTAATTAAGTGACTTCTGACCATTGTTCAACCATTGTTATGACCACAATTCAATCTGAACGTTGTTTATGAATAACTTTCTTATCAAATTTTTTCCTTTTATAACCTTTCGGTTACAAGCTTGGCCCGAAATTTGTTGATTTTGCCTTTTTTATTTTGTTTGTCGTCATTATTATTCGGTGATAAAGAATTGCACGTTTTAGGTCTTTCTGATTTCAAATACAAAATTTTATTTTGCCTTTTTACAACTTTTGCCTTCTTTTTTGCCTTTTTTAGCACTTTCCAAACTTTGTTAACATTTCACAGAACGTTATTTAATTTGTTATGGAATTCATTTATCTTTCAAGTGGCAACTATTTTCAATTGAATTAATTTTTTGGTGGCAAAATTTGAAAAAGTATTTGAAGAGTCTGTTTTGCATTTCGTTGCAACTGCTCCTATAAATAATTTAGAGTTTTTTTTGAGCGACACATTAAAAAAAAATGGAATTTTTCTGAGCTCAGTATAATTTAAATTCTCCAAAAGTTGTGCATAAAAACAAGACAAACAGCCTTAGTCAGAAAACAAAATTTTATAAAATTTAAGACACAGGTGAGACACTTTTCTTGTAAAAATGCCTAAGCTTTAATTTTATTTTTATACATTTCTGAGAAGACTCATTTTTGTAATTTTTAAAAATTTTGAATGATGTAAGACCACATTTAAATTCCAGACGAGGCACAGTTGCTCAAATTGTATTCTTATCCTATGGGATAATAGCATGGCTTTTATACCTTAACATTTTTAAATGTACATTGTTTTATTATGTTTTTTTAAATAAAATTATTTTAAGTATAAATAAAACAAAAATACATTTTAAAAATTTCGGTAAACTTTTCTGTAATCTAGTAAACTGGTGCAAATTTCCATTTAATATTCTGAAAATAACGTTTTATTTATACACTCTCTTTTTTTATTTTTTAGTGTCACAAAATCCGGACTGAAATAATTTTTGCTTCAAATATAACTTTTTAATATTTAATTTTTATATTAATTTATTTTTAATGAATAATATCGTCTTCGATATGATTTTAATTTCTTTATTATTTTTATATTTTACAAATCTGATAGAAAACATTTTAGCAATAGTTAAGCACTAACTTTGTTGTATTATTAAAGTAAATATTAATTGATTCGGTACTAAGTGGGTACTAAACTAAAAAACCCAAACTGAGCAAAATTACCACGAGCGACAGGAGAGGATTGTAAAGTTATTTTTAAAAATTTTTTTCATTATCATTTTTTTCTTGAAGTGTTTTA
Source organism: Tetanocera ferruginea (assembly GCA_958299015.1). NCBI lineage: Eukaryota > Metazoa > Arthropoda > Insecta > Diptera > Sciomyzidae > Tetanocera > Tetanocera ferruginea. The sequence goes on along the minus strand of OY282640.1, from coordinate 26,671 downwards.
AAACGAAGCATAACAAGAGGTTAAGTATTCCTCTCTTTCCCTCTGTAACTATCTCACTTGTTCCCTCTTTCTGTATTTTTTTTCTCGTAAAAAATTCTCACCAATGTGTTTAAAACGGTAAGGTTTTTAATGTAATCCAAAGAAAAGATGCACGTAATTCGCTCTTAGTGTTGTTAAAACACGAATAACACAAATTTTTCACTATTTATTTTGAATACTCTAACTTTTTTCAAATGCCGAGAATAGGTTAGAATTTGCGAGTTGCAAATTTAAATTTATATCCACTGACTGTTACGGCATGCTATATGGAACCGTCTCCAATCTCTGTATACCACGAAGAAGCTCGCGCCGGCAATATGTTAATAAGAGTTTAAAATCATTTTTTAATAATTTTTTAATTCAAAATTCCCGCGAATGACCATTAAATTCGCACCAGTTGGCCAATTTTCGCCCCTTATAAAGGACAATAAAGATCTATTAAGTTATGAGACACACACAGAATCCGAATGCAAAAAGCAGACGAAGACACGAGCACGAACCCGCTACCGTTCTAAGCAAAGACGTGCGCATCAGCCATGCTAAGAAAACGAACTGTCTTGCCGAATGAAACATGTACCTATCTGCAACTGCAATAAACAGGGGCGGAGCCGCAACAAAAACAAGACCTAATTTTTATTCATTGTGTAAAACATTGGAGTAACAGGGACAAGTAAAGGTTTCGATTACAAATACACTCAAAATGCACCACCACATTGAGTGCCTTTCGCTTAGATTGTGATTGGTTGGATATTTTGGTTATTTAGATTTGAGACACCCGCTGGTAGAACTTGCGATTGGTGTTTTTGGATGCATACTAAAAATGGCGTCTCTCTGAAATATTTAAACAGGCAATATGTGTAGAGTAGGCTTTAGAGGACTTGCGTATGCCCTACCCGAGCAAAATTTAAACTTCTATTACCGTAGTATAACTTCTTGAAAAACCCAATGAACAATATGCGAATGTTCGGCAAAAAGTACGAGTTTAGAAAAATTGTTCGGGTTAATTTTTTTTTCAATAAAAATTTGTTGTATTGTTTCCTTTCCTCCCGAAGTTTTCTCCTAAATTAAGACATCGAAAAATAAATTTTATTGAATATTTTTCTAATACTTAAAATTTGTAAATTAATAATTTTTATATAACAACTAGCAATACCCGGCGCACGTTGCTACTCCTTACACAAACACGTGTGCTTCATCTGAAAAAATGTGGCAGCACTGCTCTTGAGACCAAACTGAGAGCAACTTCCAACACAAGATGGCAGCCGTGCTGTGTTGAGGGTTACTATCACAGCCAGAGCTTAAGTATTAGTTTTCTGCTGTTTGTATAGTATCAGCATGGATTAAAATACATGAATTCTTTAATAATTAAAGAAAAAGGGTTGCAAAAAACGTAGAACCCTATAGTAATTTCGCTTATCATAGCAATTGAATAGTGAAAAAATTATAAAAATCGATTCAGCGGTTATTGAGAACACTCGTCACCAAACACGCCGTGAGTCTCGTTTTATATAATACTATATAGATATAGAAATATAGATAAACGGTTTTGTCATTAATGAATTTAAAAGTGAACCGATATTTATAATTTTTAAGAGTCAAAAACTCTTGTTCAGCAGCCATCAGACCGCATCTGTAAACTCTGTACCACTGCCCTTGTCTACACTACTACACAGAAAGTAACCCTTTTTTGAAGTGAAACTTCTTTGGCGGCGAGTGAAATTTCAAGGTCTTTTTTCGTGACGCTAGGCTAACGTTTTCAATTCATATGAAAATTAAAAAAAAATTACTGCCGCTGCCGAGAATTGAACCCCGAACATCGTTGCTTATGAATCTATACCATTACGCCATGTAGGCACATGATAAATAGCCAAACAAAATGTAATTAAAACTGAACGTGTAACATACTGAAAATAACATAATTAATATTAACATTACATTATTAACATAACCGTAACATTAATTTTCATCCTACAAGTATGCACGGAAAAAAAAATAGAAAAATAGCTAAAACAGGAGCAGAACGCGTTCGTGGATATAGAGAGTGAATTAGAGCTCTTAAGAATACAGCCGCAGCTGGGTCTGCAACTAATGATGAAGGTAAGGTGATTGCAACAACGGCTGAGTTTCAAAATGCATTTTTACGAAAAATCAGTGTATTTTGGTGAATCTACAAAGAACCAATCCCCAAAAAACACACTGATGCATCTCAACAAAATTTTAAAGCCAACCAAGTTGATGCACTCAACAATCAACGTTCGCTGCTTTATGAGGCCCTTTATCAACATAGCAATTATTATGATCAGGAAGCAGGAGGTAACAATGAACAAGATTTGCCAAGATTTGACAATGTTGAGAAGACATTCGAAAGCAACTAAAACACCAACTGAACTAAAACAAGTACCGAAAATAACTGTTATTTTACAATTTTCAAATGGAAAAAATTGTCGAAAGACTTTTTCAAATATACCATTATGTTACAAATGTCCTCAGCCTCACGAATATTAAGTCGCTTTTAAATTTGAAACTGATTCTTTAAAAGTTAATTTCTTGCCTAGTATATTTCGAGGAAAAATAAAGGTTACTTTTGACTTTTATTTTATCGGTCAAAAATAGCAGTTATTTTGTGACTTTAATTTTTTCAGTCAAAAATATCAAGCAATTTGTGTTTTCTTAAAGGCCGCTTGACAGATTGAACTGTTGACACCATGTATAAAATGTCTCACTGATGAGATAAAAATAATAATATCAAAATTTTTTTATCGGTAAAATGAAATGAAAACAAATATAAATTACCTGATATTTTTGACCGAAAAAATAAACGGCAGAAAATAACTGTTATTTTCGACCGATAAAATAAAAGTCAAAAGTAACTGTTATTTTTGCCAAAAAACTACAAGGCACAAAATAAATTTTATTTTTGTCGGAAAAAAAACAAAGAGATAAAATTTAATATGTGACACTTTCGATAAAAACCATAGCCGATACGGCCCCTGAATGTAAATATTGAATCAAAAGATTATTATTATATTTCGTATTGATTGAATTTCTTTTCAGATACTTTTTCTCTCTATTTCACACTAAAATCTCTCTTATTTCTTACTGTTAAAGAAGTTTCACTTCTGTCACGTGTACGTTGCTACACGCGTGTTTTTTTTATTTATTTTTGCTTTTTCTAATATTTCATATATTATATGGAGTTAAAAGGCAATAAAGGTAATTTTCTGACGAATGGAGAACTATTTAACGTTAGCTGCTACATCAACTTCTCCCTCGTTACAAATGACTGCTTTTAATTTTATTTAATTATTTTATTTTTTGACGAATGGAGTACCATTTAACGTAAGCTGCTACATCAACTTCTCCGTCGTTACAAATGAATGCTTTTCTTTAATAAATTCTGAGAACTTCTTATTTTTTTTTACTTTATTCAATATAAATACATAGTTAACATCTAATATTATTGGCAATGTAGATTTTGACAATCATTATTCACGTTTTGCCAATTTTTAGCTTTCTATTCGTTCGTAGATTTTATATGAACTGCCACCTTCGTTTTGACAACATCGGCCAATTTCTCTCAACTTTCTCGGAGCTGACACGCACACTTTTTTTGCTATAAGATTCTAGAGATATATATTACAAAAAAAGTCCAACTTCTTACTCCAGCTAGAAGCGAGGATTAATTCTTTCGTTTTTAGTGAATTATTGTTTTTTGTTTTTTTGGATGAACAAGCTCCGAAAAATCGTGTCCACAGCATATTTCAAGTGCTTTACTAAATAATAGATTCCGGTTATATTTATTCATTTCTTCATCAAAACAATTAAAAAAAATTTTCTTCAAACATTACGTAATTAAAATACAAAAATAAAAATTACCTTAAATAGGCATTCTTTACAGTAAAATTTTTAATGTAGGGTTGTTTTTCGCTAAAAAAACTTTAATGGGACCTTAAAGAGCTACTCAAACAAAATAAATCGTAAAATAAGATGCTGTCGATGATACCTAGGTGATTGTATCATGTTTTATTTACAAATAAAATTTGTTTGGCAGCAAATTTGTAGCAGTAAAAATGCGTTGGTAATCTTACATAATTCAAGGCTTATATACAAGCTAGCGTTCGCATAGTTGTTCACGTCTAAATTTTGTTACCACTTTGAATATGCCTGGTCGATGTGAAACATCAATGTTATACCTATTTTATTGGAGAGATACAGTAAGAGATATAAAGGATTTTATTAACAATATCAAAAAAAAAAACACGCGTGTAGCAACGTACACGTGGCAGAAGTGAAACTTCTTTAACAGTAAGAAATAAGAGAGATTTTAGTGTAAAATAGAGAGAAAAAGTATCTGAAAAGAAATTCAATCAATACGAAATAGAATAATAATCTTTTGATTCAATATTTGCATTCAGGGGCCGTATCGGCTATGGTTTTTATCGAAAGTGTCACATATTAACTTTTATCTCTTTGTTTTTTTTTCCGACAAAAATAAAATTTATTTTGTGCCTTGTAGTTTTTTGGCAAAAATAACAGTTACTTTTGACTTTTATTTTATCGGTCGAAAATAACAGTTATTTTCTGCCGTTTATTTTTTCGGTCAAAAATATCAGGTAATTTATATTTGTTCAAGTCATTTTACCGATAAAAAAATTTTGATATTTTTATTTTTATCTCATCGGTGAGACATTTTATACATGGTGTCAACAGTTCAATCTGTCAAGCGGCCTTTAAGAAAACACAAATTGCTTGATATTTTTGACTGAAAAAATTAAAGTCACAAAATAACTGCTATTTTTGACCGATAAAATAAAAGTTAAAAGTAAAATTTATTTTTCCTCGAAATATACTAGGCAAGAAATTAACTTTTAAAGAATCAGTTTCAAATTTAAAAGCGACTTAATATTCGTGAGGCTGAGGACATTTGTAACATAATGGTATATTTGAAAAAGTCTTTCGACAATTTTTTCCATTTGAAAATTGTAAAATAACAGTTATTTTCGGTACTTGTTTTAGTTCAGTTGGTGTTTTAGTTGCTTTCGAATGTCTTCTCAACATTGTCAAATCTTGGCAAATCTTGTTCATTGTTACCTCCTGCTTCCTGATCATAATAATTGCTATGTTGATAAAGGGCCTCATAAAGCAGCGAACGTTGATTGTTGAGTGCATCAACTTGGTTGGCTTTAAAATTTTGTTGAGATGCATCAGTGTGTTTTTTGGGGATTGGTTCTTTGTAGATTCACCAAAATACACTGATTTTTCGTAAAAATGCATTTTGAAACTCAGCCGTTGTTGCAATCACCTTACCTTCATCATTAGTTGCAGACCCAGCTGCGGCTGTATTCTTAAGAGCTCTAATTCACTCTCTATATCCACGAACGCGTTCTGCTCCTGTTTTAGCTATTTTTCTATTTTTTTTCCGTGCATACTTGTAGGATGAAAATTAATGTTACGGTTATGTTAATAATGTAATGTTAATGTTAATCTAATGTTAATGTTAATTATGTTATTTTCAGTATGTTACACGTTCAGTTTTAATTACATTTTGTTTGGCTATTTATCATGTGCCTACATGGCGTAATGGTATAGATTCTGGCTAAAAAGCAACGATGTTCGGGGTTCAATTATCGGCAGCGGCAGTAATTTTTTTTTAATTTTCATATGAATTGAAAACGTTAGCCTAGCGTCACGAAAAAGGACCTTGAAATTTCACTCGCCGCCAAAGAAGTTTCACTTCAAAAAACTTGAAGTCACTACCTCAGCGTAAGTGTTTGCTTGATAATAATTATATTTTTGCAAAATATTAACAATTAGTTTAAAAATGCCCTTTATATGAAATCATTGAGCAAGTAACATTGATTTTGATTTGTAATGAGCGCAATTAAGATATTGGCAATGCAGACAAGAGTTACCACTTAAAATATTTTATTCTTCTTAAGTTTTACTGAAAACCTGCCAAACATTTTTGCAAACTATGTGCTAACAAATTTTACTATAAAAAACAATACGTGCATGGTTAATTTCAGTTTTCAATTTATTAATTTTCAAAAAAGAAACAAACAATGTAAAATCCAATACCTTGTTTTTAGTTCAATTATTTCATCATCAGTTTAATTATTTTTTAGAAATATTTCTGCTATAGTCCTTATGAAAATATTATATACATCTGTAATACTTATGTCATATCTATACTATTATATAAAAGGAGACTCACGGCATATTTGGTCACGAGTGTTCTCAATAACCGTTGAACCGATTTTTATAATTTTTTCACTATTCAATTGCAATGATTAGCGAAATTACTATAGGGTACTAGGTTTTTTTACAAATCTTTTTCTTTAATTCATGTATTTTAATCCATACTTATGCTGTACAAATAGCACAACAAACAGCAGAAAACCAATGCTTAAGCTCTTGCTGTGAGAGTAACTCTCAACACAGCACGGTTGCCATGTTGTGTGGGGAGTTGCTCTCAGTTTGGTCTCTTGAGCAGAACTGCCACATTTTTTTTCAAATGAAGTAAATGTGTTTGTCTAAGGCGTAGCAACGCTCGCCGGATATTGCTAGTATGTTATATAATAGGGCTGTTTTGAAGTGAATTGATGTTAAGTTTATGTTGCTAAAATTGTATCATTTGCGCAAATAATTTGTTGCATACAATTATTTTTGTTTGAGTTAATTCTAAATTGTTTGTTTAAATTCTGAAATTTTTCAAGCCTACCGTAACTTCATCTTAATATAAATAGGCGTAGGGAAAACAGTTAGGAACTATTTTCTCCCGTGTTTTTCAACCGATTTTGATAATTCTTGTTTTAAATGAATTAGAGTGCGGAAAGGAGTGCACCGACTTTTTTATACAACTATAAATAAGCAAACAAAAATTGGTCGATTTTCGACCCCAGGCGGAACTAGTAATTATAATTGCAACAAGCCAACCAAATTACCACAACCGACTTTCATGAAATAAAACTGCCACGTTTAGTCCACTTTTAGTAAGGAACTATTCAAATTCAATTATTTCATGAACTTTAAATTTGGCAGTGTGTAAAGGTGAGCGAAACTAAGGTTATTGATATCAACACCGTTTTTACTCTTTGTAATATTGACATTTTTGCACTAATTTCTAAAACTTTTGCTATCTTTGCCACGCTGCCTATCAGTGTAGCAACAGCTGAGCGAAGTTTTTCTACACTGCGACGATTAAAAACATGGTAACGTTCAACTATGCAACAAGAACGATTGAACGGACTCGCATTATTGCATATACTTGAGATTTTAAAATTAATTATTTACGAAGTTATTGATAATTATACCCTAAACCTGAAAGGTCAGGGTATATTAAATTTGTGCAAACGTTTGTAACGCATAGAACGAAGCGAGTCCGGTATAGAAAACTATATATATTCTTGATCAGCGTCACCACGTGAGTCGAGCTATCTATGTCCGTCCGTCCGTCCGTCCGTCCGTCTGTGTGTTGTCCGTATACACAGGATAAGAAGAAGGAGTTGAGATAATTGGATGAAACTTGGTACACATGGTCACATATACCCAAGGATCTGCACTATTGAATATTTTTGGAATCCGTCCACGGACACGCCTACCTCCCGTACAACGCGAAAATTGAAAACTGCATAACTCAGCTCATAAAAAGCCTACAACAATAAAATTTGGTATGTATGTGTTTTATATTTACACAAAGATGTCTTTGAAAAATGGACGTCATCCGCTTACGGACACGCCCACCTCCCATACAACCCAAAAATTGAAAACGCAATAAATAAGCCTCTGTTTAACCTACAGAGCTAAAATTTGGCACATGTGTTTTTTTTAACAAAACAAAGACGGTTTTGAAAAATGGACATCATCCGCCCACGGACACGCCTACCTCCCATACAACGCGAAAATTTAAAACTGCATAACTCAGCTCATAATAAGTCTACAACAACAAAATTTGGTATGTGTGTGTTTTATACCATCACAAAGATGTCTTCGAAAAATGGACGTCATCCGCTCATGGACACGCCCACCTCCCATACAACCCAAAAATTGAAAATGCAATAAATAAGCCACTGTTTAACCTACAGAGCTAAAATTTGGCACGTATGTTTTCTATAACAAAAAAAAGATGGTTTTGAAAAATGGACATCGTCCGCCTACGGACACGCCTACTTCCCATACAACGCGAAAATTGAAAACTGCATAGCTCACCTCATAATTAGCCTACAACAATAAAATTTGATATGTATGTGTTTCATACCAACACAAATATGTCTTCGGAAAATGGACGTCATCTGATCACGGACACGCCTACCTCCCATACAACCCAAAAATTGAAAACGCAATAAATAAGCATGTGTTTAACCTACAGAGCTAAAATTTGGCACGTATGTTTTTTATGACAAGACAAAGATGGTTTGGAAAAATGGACTTCATCTGCCCACGGACACGCCCATTTACAATTAATTGTTTTTTTTTTTTTTGAAAAGTGGGTTTAGGGTATTTCATAGTCGGCCTAGACCGACTTTAGACTTTCTTTACTTGTTTTGCAATGATTTTGTCATATAATTTTTTCTCTAATTATAATCTAATGATTATCTAATAACACAGAGTAACAAAATGAAGCTTTATAAAAAGTGCAGAGATCTCGATAAACAATCCCGAATGCATTTTTGAGTTATCCCAGCTCGAGTTTTTGAGTTATAGGCAAAACATGAAAATCAGTTATTTTTCTGATAATTTTGCTTAATCGATTATATTGATCTACCTATTTGTATTACTATGTTTAAATTCAATGAAGAAATACTAGACCTTTCAATTTTTGCACATTCAATAACAATATATTCGACAGTTTCGAAGATATCGACGTTCAAGGTCGAAAAAATTTCACAATTTTACGTAGGCTGCTCTTTTGTAACCCTTGTATCTTTGATATTTTTCAACGAATTTACAAAAACCTTTTTTACTTGGTAAAAAATCTCTGAAATTTTAATAAACATTTTAGTTTTTTTATTATCTTGCATATTTTCAAAGAAATTGAAAAAACGAACAGTTTTTTACATTCCATTTTATTAAAATTCACTTCAAAAAGTACGTAAGTAGAAGAGATTTTTATATAAAAGTAGAGAGAATTTTAATAAATTTGAACGAAGAAAACTGTTTGTTTTTTCAATTTCTTTGAAAATATGCAAATATGCACGGGTTATAAGCTTTACTGTTTATTTTGTTATTGGAACTTATTTAGCACAATTAATTTATTAAATCGAATAAGCCTTTTTTGTCTGTAAATACCAAGAAATGATAATTTTCTTTTTATTTCAGCCTTGAGGAGACATGCAAACTTGAAAGGTGAAAATATGTTAAAAGTAATAAAACTCAACCTTTTTCACCACGGTAAGATCATGGTAACTAAACCGACAGATGCAATAGCTATTTATAGACCTATATCCACCAAAAATATACCAAATAATTATAGCTCAGTGAACACTGCCAATCCTCAGCAAAGAAGCACGGAAGGTATAGTTCACAGACACTTATTGGTAGATAGTACGAATATAAGCAAGATCAAAATATCTCATCAGCTTGGGATATAGCCACCACCCGATTTTTTTAAAAATCGGGGTCTTCACTTTTTTTTGAAATTAGTACAAAACTTTATTCATTCGAGTAAACACAAACAAAGGCGAATTTGACTAACAAAGAGAATTAAAATAAAAAATTTTATTTTAGTAGTTTTATATGAAAAATTTGACTAACAAAGAGAGTTAAAAAAATAATTTTTATTTTAGTAGTTTCATATGACAAATTAACATATATTTTTTTTATATTTATTTTCATTTGAGTGTGGGGTCTTCACTTTTTTTGAAATTAGTACAAAACTTTATTCATTCGAGTGTATCTCCCAAACTATAGATCGGACAGAGACGAAAGTGGCACCAATGGAAAGGCCATTCGCTCAGCTTGGGATATAGCCACCACCCGATTTTTTTAAAAATCGGGGTCTTCACTTTTTTTTGAAATTAGTACAAAACTTTATTCATTCGAGTAAACACAAACAAAGGCGAATTTGACTAACAAAGAGAATTAAAATAAAAAATTTTATTTTAGTAGTTTTATATGAAAAATTTGACTAACAAAGAGAGTTAAAAAAATAATTTTTATTTTAGTAGTTTCATATGACAAATTAACATATATTTTTTTTATATTTATTTTCATTTGAGTGTGGGGTCTTCACTTTTTTTGAAATTAGTACAAAACTTTATTCATTCGAGTGTATCTCCCAAACTATAGATCGGACAGAGACGAAAGTGGCACCAATGGAAAGGCCATTCGCTCAGCTTGGGATATAGCCACCACCCGATTTTTTTAAAAATCGGGGTCTTCACTTTTTTTTGAAATTAGTACAAAACTTTATTCATTCGAGTAAACACAAACAAAGGCGAATTTGACTAACAAAGAGAATTAAAATAAAAAATTTTATTTTAGTAGTTTTATATGAAAAATTTGACTAACAAAGAGAGTTAAAAAAATAATTTTTATTTTAGTAGTTTCATATGACAAATTAACATATATTTTTTTTATATTTATTTTCATTTGAGTGTGGGGTCTTCACTTTTTTTGAAATTAGTACAAAACTTTATTCATTCGAGTGTATCTCCCAAACTATAGATCGGACAGAGACGAAAGTGGCACCAATGGAAAGGCCATTCGCTCAGCTTGGGATATAGCCACCACCCGATTTTTTTAAAAATCGGGGTCTTCACTTTTTTTTGAAATTAGTACAAAACTTTATTCATTCGAGTAAACACAAACAAAGGCGAATTTGACTAACAAAGAGAATTAAAATAAAAAATTTTATTTTAGTAGTTTTATATGAAAAATTTGACTAACAAAGAGAGTTAAAAAAATAATTTTTATTTTAGTAGTTTCATATGACAAATTAACATATATTTTTTTTATATTTATTTTCATTTGAGTGTGGGGTCTTCACTTTTTTTGAAATTAGTACAAAACTTTATTCATTCGAGTGTATCTCCCAAACTATAGATCGGACAGAGACGAAAGTGGCACCAATGGAAAGGCCATTCGCTCAGCTTGGGATATAGCCACCACCCGATTTTTTTAAAAATCGGGGTCTTCACTTTTTTTTGAAATTAGTACAAAACTTTATTCATTCGAGTAAACACAAACAAAGGCGAATTTGACTAACAAAGAGAATTAAAATAAAAAATTTTATTTTAGTAGTTTTATATGAAAAATTTGACTAACAAAGAGAGTTAAAAAAATAATTTTTATTTTAGTAGTTTCATATGACAAATTAACATATATTTTTTTTATATTTATTTTCATTTGAGTGTGGGGTCTTCACTTTTTTTGAAATTAGTACAAAACTTTATTCATTCGAGTGTATCTCCCAAACTATAGATCGGACAGAGACGAAAGTGGCACCAATGGAAAGGCCATTCGCTCAGCTTGGGATATAGCCACCACCCGATTTTTTTAAAAATCGGGGTCTTCACTTTTTTTTGAAATTAGTACAAAACTTTATTCATTCGAGTAAACACAAACAAAGGCGAATTTGACTAACAAAGAGAATTAAAATAAAAAATTTTATTTTAGTAGTTTTATATGAAAAATTTGACTAACAAAGAGAGTTAAAAAAATAATTTTTATTTTAGTAGTTTCATATGACAAATTAACATATATTTTTTTTATATTTATTTTCATTTGAGTGTGGGGTCTTCACTTTTTTTGAAATTAGTACAAAACTTTATTCATTCGAGTGTATCTCCCAAACTATAGATCGGACAGAGACGAAAGTGGCACCAATGGAAAGGCCATTCGCTCAGCTTGGGATATAGCCACCACCCGATTTTTTTAAAAATCGGGGTCTTCACTTTTTTTTGAAATTAGTACAAAACTTTATTCATTCGAGTAAACACAAACAAAGGCGAATTTGACTAACAAAGAGAATTAAAATAAAAAATTTTATTTTAGTAGTTTTATATGAAAAATTTGACTAACAAAGAGAGTTAAAAAAATAATTTTTATTTTAGTAGTTTCATATGACAAATTAACATATATTTTTTTTATATTTATTTTCATTTGAGTGTGGGGTCTTCACTTTTTTTGAAATTAGTACAAAACTTTATTCATTCGAGTGTATCTCCCAAACTATAGATCGGACAGAGACGAAAGTGGCACCAATGGAAAGGCCATTCGCTCAGCTTGGGATATAGCCACCACCCGATTTTTTTAAAAATCGGGGTCTTCACTTTTTTTTGAAATTAGTACAAAACTTTATTCATTCGAGTAAACACAAACAAAGGCGAATTTGACTAACAAAGAGAATTAAAATAAAAAATTTTATTTTAGTAGTTTTATATGAAAAATTTGACTAACAAAGAGAGTTAAAAAAATAATTTTTATTTTAGTAGTTTCATATGACAAATTAACATATATTTTTTTTATATTTATTTTCATTTGAGTGTGGGGTCTTCACTTTTTTTGAAATTAGTACAAAACTTTATTCATTCGAGTGTATCTCCCAAACTATAGATCGGACAGAGACGAAAGTGGCACCAATGGAAAGGCCATTCGCTCAGCTTGGGATATAGCCACCACCCGATTTTTTTAAAAATCGGGGTCTTCACTTTTTTTTGAAATTAGTACAAAACTTTATTCATTCGAGTAAACACAAACAAAGGCGAATTTGACTAACAAAGAGAATTAAAATAAAAAATTTTATTTTAGTAGTTTTATATGAAAAATTTGACTAACAAAGAGAGTTAAAAAAATAATTTTTATTTTAGTAGTTTCATATGACAAATTAACATATATTTTTTTTATATTTATTTTCATTTGAGTGTGGGGTCTTCACTTTTTTTGAAATTAGTACAAAACTTTATTCATTCGAGTGTATCTCCCAAACTATAGATCGGACAGAGACGAAAGTGGCACCAATGGAAAGGCCATTCGCTCAGCTTGGGATATAGCCACCACCCGATTTTTTTAAAAATCGGGGTCTTCACTTTTTTTTGAAATTAGTACAAAACTTTATTCATTCGAGTAAACACAAACAAAGGCGAATTTGACTAACAAAGAGAATTAAAATAAAAAATTTTATTTTAGTAGTTTTATATGAAAAATTTGACTAACAAAGAGAGTTAAAAAAATAATTTTTATTTTAGTAGTTTCATATGACAAATTAACATATATTTTTTTTATATTTATTTTCATTTGAGTGTGGGGTCTTCACTTTTTTTGAAATTAGTACAAAACTTTATTCATTCGAGTGTATCTCCCAAACTATAGATCGGACAGAGACGAAAGTGGCACCAATGGAAAGGCCATTCGCTCAGCTTGGGATATAGCCACCACCCGATTTTTTTAAAAATCGGGGTCTTCACTTTTTTTTGAAATTAGTACAAAACTTTATTCATTCGAGTAAACACAAACAAAGGCGAATTTGACTAACAAAGAGAATTAAAATAAAAAATTTTATTTTAGTAGTTTTATATGAAAAATTTGACTAACAAAGAGAGTTAAAAAAATAATTTTTATTTTAGTAGTTTCATATGACAAATTAACATATATTTTTTTTATATTTATTTTCATTTGAGTGTGGGGTCTTCACTTTTTTTGAAATTAGTACAAAACTTTATTCATTCGAGTGTATCTCCCAAACTATAGATCGGACAGAGACGAAAGTGGCACCAATGGAAAGGCCATTCGCTCAGCTTGGGATATAGCCACCACCCGATTTTTTTAAAAATCGGGGTCTTCACTTTTTTTTGAAATTAGTACAAAACTTTATTCATTCGAGTAAACACAAACAAAGGCGAATTTGACTAACAAAGAGAATTAAAATAAAAAATTTTATTTTAGTAGTTTTATATGAAAAATTTGACTAACAAAGAGAGTTAAAAAAATAATTTTTATTTTAGTAGTTTCATATGACAAATTAACATATATTTTTTTTATATTTATTTTCATTTGAGTGTGGGGTCTTCACTTTTTTTGAAATTAGTACAAAACTTTATTCATTCGAGTGTATCTCCCAAACTATAGATCGGACAGAGACGAAAGTGGCACCAATGGAAAGGCCATTCGCTCAGCTTGGGATATAGCCACCACCCGATTTTTTTAAAAATCGGGGTCTTCACTTTTTTTTGAAATTAGTACAAAACTTTATTCATTCGAGTAAACACAAACAAAGGCGAATTTGACTAACAAAGAGAATTAAAATAAAAAATTTTATTTTAGTAGTTTTATATGAAAAATTTGACTAACAAAGAGAGTTAAAAAAATAATTTTTATTTTAGTAGTTTCATATGACAAATTAACATATATTTTTTTTATATTTATTTTCATTTGAGTGTGGGGTCTTCACTTTTTTTGAAATTAGTACAAAACTTTATTCATTCGAGTGTATCTCCCAAACTATAGATCGGACAGAGACGAAAGTGGCACCAATGGAAAGGCCATTCGCTCAGCTTGGGATATAGCCACCACCCGATTTTTTTAAAAATCGGGGTCTTCACTTTTTTTTGAAATTAGTACAAAACTTTATTCATTCGAGTAAACACAAACAAAGGCGAATTTGACTAACAAAGAGAATTAAAATAAAAAATTTTATTTTAGTAGTTTTATATGAAAAATTTGACTAACAAAGAGAGTTAAAAAAATAATTTTTATTTTAGTAGTTTCATATGACAAATTAACATATATTTTTTTTATATTTATTTTCATTTGAGTGTGGGGTCTTCACTTTTTTTGAAATTAGTACAAAACTTTATTCATTCGAGTGTATCTCCCAAACTATAGATCGGACAGAGACGAAAGTGGCACCAATGGAAAGGCCATTCGCTCAGCTTGGGATATAGCCACCACCCGATTTTTTTAAAAATCGGGGTCTTCACTTTTTTTTGAAATTAGTACAAAACTTTATTCATTCGAGTAAACACAAACAAAGGCGAATTTGACTAACAAAGAGAATTAAAATAAAAAATTTTATTTTAGTAGTTTTATATGAAAAATTTGACTAACAAAGAGAGTTAAAAAAATAATTTTTATTTTAGTAGTTTCATATGACAAATTAACATATATTTTTTTTATATTTATTTTCATTTGAGTGTGGGGTCTTCACTTTTTTTGAAATTAGTACAAAACTTTATTCATTCGAGTGTATCTCCCAAACTATAGATCGGACAGAGACGAAAGTGGCACCAATGGAAAGGCCATTCGCTCAGCTTGGGATATAGCCACCACCCGATTTTTTTAAAAATCGGGGTCTTCACTTTTTTTTGAAATTAGTACAAAACTTTATTCATTCGAGTAAACACAAACAAAGGCGAATTTGACTAACAAAGAGAATTAAAATAAAAAATTTTATTTTAGTAGTTTTATATGAAAAATTTGACTAACAAAGAGAGTTAAAAAAATAATTTTTATTTTAGTAGTTTCATATGACAAATTAACATATATTTTTTTTATATTTATTTTCATTTGAGTGTGGGGTCTTCACTTTTTTTGAAATTAGTACAAAACTTTATTCATTCGAGTGTATCTCCCAAACTATAGATCGGACAGAGACGAAAGTGGCACCAATGGAAAGGCCATTCGCTCAGCTTGGGATATAGCCACCACCCGATTTTTTTAAAAATCGGGGTCTTCACTTTTTTTTGAAATTAGTACAAAACTTTATTCATTCGAGTAAACACAAACAAAGGCGAATTTGACTAACAAAGAGAATTAAAATAAAAAATTTTATTTTAGTAGTTTTATATGAAAAATTTGACTAACAAAGAGAGTTAAAAAAATAATTTTTATTTTAGTAGTTTCATATGACAAATTAACATATATTTTTTTTATATTTATTTTCATTTGAGTGTGGGGTCTTCACTTTTTTTGAAATTAGTACAAAACTTTATTCATTCGAGTGTATCTCCCAAACTATAGATCGGACAGAGACGAAAGTGGCACCAATGGAAAGGCCATTCGCTCAGCTTGGGATATAGCCACCACCCGATTTTTTTAAAAATCGGGGTCTTCACTTTTTTTTGAAATTAGTACAAAACTTTATTCATTCGAGTAAACACAAACAAAGGCGAATTTGACTAACAAAGAGAATTAAAATAAAAAATTTTATTTTAGTAGTTTTATATGAAAAATTTGACTAACAAAGAGAGTTAAAAAAATAATTTTTATTTTAGTAGTTTCATATGACAAATTAACATATATTTTTTTTATATTTATTTTCATTTGAGTGTGGGGTCTTCACTTTTTTTGAAATTAGTACAAAACTTTATTCATTCGAGTGTATCTCCCAAACTATAGATCGGACAGAGACGAAAGTGGCACCAATGGAAAGGCCATTCGCTCAGCTTGGGATATAGCCACCACCCGATTTTTTTAAAAATCGGGGTCTTCACTTTTTTTTGAAATTAGTACAAAACTTTATTCATTCGAGTAAACACAAACAAAGGCGAATTTGACTAACAAAGAGAATTAAAATAAAAAATTTTATTTTAGTAGTTTTATATGAAAAATTTGACTAACAAAGAGAGTTAAAAAAATAATTTTTATTTTAGTAGTTTCATATGACAAATTAACATATATTTTTTTTATATTTATTTTCATTTGAGTGTGGGGTCTTCACTTTTTTTGAAATTAGTACAAAACTTTATTCATTCGAGTGTATCTCCCAAACTATAGATCGGACAGAGACGAAAGTGGCACCAATGGAAAGGCCATTCGCTCAGCTTGGGATATAGCCACCACCCGATTTTTTTAAAAATCGGGGTCTTCACTTTTTTTTGAAATTAGTACAAAACTTTATTCATTCGAGTAAACACAAACAAAGGCGAATTTGACTAACAAAGAGAATTAAAATAAAAAATTTTATTTTAGTAGTTTTATATGAAAAATTTGACTAACAAAGAGAGTTAAAAAAATAATTTTTATTTTAGTAGTTTCATATGACAAATTAACATATATTTTTTTTATATTTATTTTCATTTGAGTGTGGGGTCTTCACTTTTTTTGAAATTAGTACAAAACTTTATTCATTCGAGTGTATCTCCCAAACTATAGATCGGACAGAGACGAAAGTGGCACCAATGGAAAGGCCATTCGCTCAGCTTGGGATATAGCCACCACCCGATTTTTTTAAAAATCGGGGTCTTCACTTTTTTTTGAAATTAGTACAAAACTTTATTCATTCGAGTAAACACAAACAAAGGCGAATTTGACTAACAAAGAGAATTAAAATAAAAAATTTTATTTTAGTAGTTTTATATGAAAAATTTGACTAACAAAGAGAGTTAAAAAAATAATTTTTATTTTAGTAGTTTCATATGACAAATTAACATATATTTTTTTTATATTTATTTTCATTTGAGTGTGGGGTCTTCACTTTTTTTGAAATTAGTACAAAACTTTATTCATTCGAGTGTATCTCCCAAACTATAGATCGGACAGAGACGAAAGTGGCACCAATGGAAAGGCCATTCGCTCAGCTTGGGATATAGCCACCACCCGATTTTTTTAAAAATCGGGGTCTTCACTTTTTTTTGAAATTAGTACAAAACTTTATTCATTCGAGTAAACACAAACAAAGGCGAATTTGACTAACAAAGAGAATTAAAATAAAAAATTTTATTTTAGTAGTTTTATATGAAAAATTTGACTAACAAAGAGAGTTAAAAAAATAATTTTTATTTTAGTAGTTTCATATGACAAATTAACATATATTTTTTTTATATTTATTTTCATTTGAGTGTGGGGTCTTCACTTTTTTTGAAATTAGTACAAAACTTTATTCATTCGAGTGTATCTCCCAAACTATAGATCGGACAGAGACGAAAGTGGCACCAATGGAAAGGCCATTCGCTCAGCTTGGGATATAGCCACCACCCGATTTTTTTAAAAATCGGGGTCTTCACTTTTTTTTGAAATTAGTACAAAACTTTATTCATTCGAGTAAACACAAACAAAGGCGAATTTGACTAACAAAGAGAATTAAAATAAAAAATTTTATTTTAGTAGTTTTATATGAAAAATTTGACTAACAAAGAGAGTTAAAAAAATAATTTTTATTTTAGTAGTTTCATATGACAAATTAACATATATTTTTTTTATATTTATTTTCATTTGAGTGTGGGGTCTTCACTTTTTTTGAAATTAGTACAAAACTTTATTCATTCGAGTGTATCTCCCAAACTATAGATCGGACAGAGACGAAAGTGGCACCAATGGAAAGGCCATTCGCTCAGCTTGGGATATAGCCACCACCCGATTTTTTTAAAAATCGGGGTCTTCACTTTTTTTTGAAATTAGTACAAAACTTTATTCATTCGAGTAAACACAAACAAAGGCGAATTTGACTAACAAAGAGAATTAAAATAAAAAATTTTATTTTAGTAGTTTTATATGAAAAATTTGACTAACAAAGAGAGTTAAAAAAATAATTTTTATTTTAGTAGTTTCATATGACAAATTAACATATATTTTTTTTATATTTATTTTCATTTGAGTGTGGGGTCTTCACTTTTTTTGAAATTAGTACAAAACTTTATTCATTCGAGTGTATCTCCCAAACTATAGATCGGACAGAGACGAAAGTGGCACCAATGGAAAGGCCATTCGCTCAGCTTGGGATATAGCCACCACCCGATTTTTTTAAAAATCGGGGTCTTCACTTTTTTTTGAAATTAGTACAAAACTTTATTCATTCGAGTAAACACAAACAAAGGCGAATTTGACTAACAAAGAGAATTAAAATAAAAAATTTTATTTTAGTAGTTTTATATGAAAAATTTGACTAACAAAGAGAGTTAAAAAAATAATTTTTATTTTAGTAGTTTCATATGACAAATTAACATATATTTTTTTTATATTTATTTTCATTTGAGTGTGGGGTCTTCACTTTTTTTGAAATTAGTACAAAACTTTATTCATTCGAGTGTATCTCCCAAACTATAGATCGGACAGAGACGAAAGTGGCACCAATGGAAAGGCCATTCGCTCAGCTTGGGATATAGCCACCACCCGATTTTTTTAAAAATCGGGGTCTTCACTTTTTTTTGAAATTAGTACAAAACTTTATTCATTCGAGTAAACACAAACAAAGGCGAATTTGACTAACAAAGAGAATTAAAATAAAAAATTTTATTTTAGTAGTTTTATATGAAAAATTTGACTAACAAAGAGAGTTAAAAAAATAATTTTTATTTTAGTAGTTTCATATGACAAATTAACATATATTTTTTTTATATTTATTTTCATTTGAGTGTGGGGTCTTCACTTTTTTTGAAATTAGTACAAAACTTTATTCATTCGAGTGTATCTCCCAAACTATAGATCGGACAGAGACGAAAGTGGCACCAATGGAAAGGCCATTCGCTCAGCTTGGGATATAGCCACCACCCGATTTTTTTAAAAATCGGGGTCTTCACTTTTTTTTGAAATTAGTACAAAACTTTATTCATTCGAGTAAACACAAACAAAGGCGAATTTGACTAACAAAGAGAATTAAAATAAAAAATTTTATTTTAGTAGTTTTATATGAAAAATTTGACTAACAAAGAGAGTTAAAAAAATAATTTTTATTTTAGTAGTTTCATATGACAAATTAACATATATTTTTTTTATATTTATTTTCATTTGAGTGTGGGGTCTTCACTTTTTTTGAAATTAGTACAAAACTTTATTCATTCGAGTGTATCTCCCAAACTATAGATCGGACAGAGACGAAAGTGGCACCAATGGAAAGGCCATTCGCTCAGCTTGGGATATAGCCACCACCCGATTTTTTTAAAAATCGGGGTCTTCACTTTTTTTTGAAATTAGTACAAAACTTTATTCATTCGAGTAAACACAAACAAAGGCGAATTTGACTAACAAAGAGAATTAAAATAAAAAATTTTATTTTAGTAGTTTTATATGAAAAATTTGACTAACAAAGAGAGTTAAAAAAATAATTTTTATTTTAGTAGTTTCATATGACAAATTAACATATATTTTTTTTATATTTATTTTCATTTGAGTGTGGGGTCTTCACTTTTTTTGAAATTAGTACAAAACTTTATTCATTCGAGTGTATCTCCCAAACTATAGATCGGACAGAGACGAAAGTGGCACCAATGGAAAGGCCATTCGCTCAGCTTGGGATATAGCCACCACCCGATTTTTTTAAAAATCGGGGTCTTCACTTTTTTTTGAAATTAGTACAAAACTTTATTCATTCGAGTAAACACAAACAAAGGCGAATTTGACTAACAAAGAGAATTAAAATAAAAAATTTTATTTTAGTAGTTTTATATGAAAAATTTGACTAACAAAGAGAGTTAAAAAAATAATTTTTATTTTAGTAGTTTCATATGACAAATTAACATATATTTTTTTTATATTTATTTTCATTTGAGTGTGGGGTCTTCACTTTTTTTGAAATTAGTACAAAACTTTATTCATTCGAGTGTATCTCCCAAACTATAGATCGGACAGAGACGAAAGTGGCACCAATGGAAAGGCCATTCGCTCAGCTTGGGATATAGCCACCACCCGATTTTTTTAAAAATCGGGGTCTTCACTTTTTTTTGAAATTAGTACAAAACTTTATTCATTCGAGTAAACACAAACAAAGGCGAATTTGACTAACAAAGAGAATTAAAATAAAAAATTTTATTTTAGTAGTTTTATATGAAAAATTTGACTAACAAAGAGAGTTAAAAAAATAATTTTTATTTTAGTAGTTTCATATGACAAATTAACATATATTTTTTTTATATTTATTTTCATTTGAGTGTGGGGTCTTCACTTTTTTTGAAATTAGTACAAAACTTTATTCATTCGAGTGTATCTCCCAAACTATAGATCGGACAGAGACGAAAGTGGCACCAATGGAAAGGCCATTCGCTCAGCTTGGGATATAGCCACCACCCGATTTTTTTAAAAATCGGGGTCTTCACTTTTTTTTGAAATTAGTACAAAACTTTATTCATTCGAGTAAACACAAACAAAGGCGAATTTGACTAACAAAGAGAATTAAAATAAAAAATTTTATTTTAGTAGTTTTATATGAAAAATTTGACTAACAAAGAGAGTTAAAAAAATAATTTTTATTTTAGTAGTTTCATATGACAAATTAACATATATTTTTTTTATATTTATTTTCATTTGAGTGTGGGGTCTTCACTTTTTTTGAAATTAGTACAAAACTTTATTCATTCGAGTGTATCTCCCAAACTATAGATCGGACAGAGACGAAAGTGGCACCAATGGAAAGGCCATTCGCTCAGCTTGGGATATAGCCACCACCCGATTTTTTTAAAAATCGGGGTCTTCACTTTTTTTTGAAATTAGTACAAAACTTTATTCATTCGAGTAAACACAAACAAAGGCGAATTTGACTAACAAAGAGAATTAAAATAAAAAATTTTATTTTAGTAGTTTTATATGAAAAATTTGACTAACAAAGAGAGTTAAAAAAATAATTTTTATTTTAGTAGTTTCATATGACAAATTAACATATATTTTTTTTATATTTATTTTCATTTGAGTGTGGGGTCTTCACTTTTTTTGAAATTAGTACAAAACTTTATTCATTCGAGTGTATCTCCCAAACTATAGATCGGACAGAGACGAAAGTGGCACCAATGGAAAGGCCATTCGCTCAGCTTGGGATATAGCCACCACCCGATTTTTTTAAAAATCGGGGTCTTCACTTTTTTTTGAAATTAGTACAAAACTTTATTCATTCGAGTAAACACAAACAAAGGCGAATTTGACTAACAAAGAGAATTAAAATAAAAAATTTTATTTTAGTAGTTTTATATGAAAAATTTGACTAACAAAGAGAGTTAAAAAAATAATTTTTATTTTAGTAGTTTCATATGACAAATTAACATATATTTTTTTTATATTTATTTTCATTTGAGTGTGGGGTCTTCACTTTTTTTGAAATTAGTACAAAACTTTATTCATTCGAGTGTATCTCCCAAACTATAGATCGGACAGAGACGAAAGTGGCACCAATGGAAAGGCCATTCGCTCAGCTTGGGATATAGCCACCACCCGATTTTTTTAAAAATCGGGGTCTTCACTTTTTTTTGAAATTAGTACAAAACTTTATTCATTCGAGTAAACACAAACAAAGGCGAATTTGACTAACAAAGAGAATTAAAATAAAAAATTTTATTTTAGTAGTTTTATATGAAAAATTTGACTAACAAAGAGAGTTAAAAAAATAATTTTTATTTTAGTAGTTTCATATGACAAATTAACATATATTTTTTTTATATTTATTTTCATTTGAGTGTGGGGTCTTCACTTTTTTTGAAATTAGTACAAAACTTTATTCATTCGAGTGTATCTCCCAAACTATAGATCGGACAGAGACGAAAGTGGCACCAATGGAAAGGCCATTCGCTCAGCTTGGGATATAGCCACCACCCGATTTTTTTAAAAATCGGGGTCTTCACTTTTTTTTGAAATTAGTACAAAACTTTATTCATTCGAGTAAACACAAACAAAGGCGAATTTGACTAACAAAGAGAATTAAAATAAAAAATTTTATTTTAGTAGTTTTATATGAAAAATTTGACTAACAAAGAGAGTTAAAAAAATAATTTTTATTTTAGTAGTTTCATATGACAAATTAACATATATTTTTTTTATATTTATTTTCATTTGAGTGTGGGGTCTTCACTTTTTTTGAAATTAGTACAAAACTTTATTCATTCGAGTGTATCTCCCAAACTATAGATCGGACAGAGACGAAAGTGGCACCAATGGAAAGGCCATTCGCTCAGCTTGGGATATAGCCACCACCCGATTTTTTTAAAAATCGGGGTCTTCACTTTTTTTTGAAATTAGTACAAAACTTTATTCATTCGAGTAAACACAAACAAAGGCGAATTTGACTAACAAAGAGAATTAAAATAAAAAATTTTATTTTAGTAGTTTTATATGAAAAATTTGACTAACAAAGAGAGTTAAAAAAATAATTTTTATTTTAGTAGTTTCATATGACAAATTAACATATATTTTTTTTATATTTATTTTCATTTGAGTGTGGGGTCTTCACTTTTTTTGAAATTAGTACAAAACTTTATTCATTCGAGTGTATCTCCCAAACTATAGATCGGACAGAGACGAAAGTGGCACCAATGGAAAGGCCATTCGCTCAGCTTGGGATATAGCCACCACCCGATTTTTTTAAAAATCGGGGTCTTCACTTTTTTTTGAAATTAGTACAAAACTTTATTCATTCGAGTAAACACAAACAAAGGCGAATTTGACTAACAAAGAGAATTAAAATAAAAAATTTTATTTTAGTAGTTTTATATGAAAAATTTGACTAACAAAGAGAGTTAAAAAAATAATTTTTATTTTAGTAGTTTCATATGACAAATTAACATATATTTTTTTTATATTTATTTTCATTTGAGTGTGGGGTCTTCACTTTTTTTGAAATTAGTACAAAACTTTATTCATTCGAGTGTATCTCCCAAACTATAGATCGGACAGAGACGAAAGTGGCACCAATGGAAAGGCCATTCGCTCAGCTTGGGATATAGCCACCACCCGATTTTTTTAAAAATCGGGGTCTTCACTTTTTTTTGAAATTAGTACAAAACTTTATTCATTCGAGTAAACACAAACAAAGGCGAATTTGACTAACAAAGAGAATTAAAATAAAAAATTTTATTTTAGTAGTTTTATATGAAAAATTTGACTAACAAAGAGAGTTAAAAAAATAATTTTTATTTTAGTAGTTTCATATGACAAATTAACATATATTTTTTTTATATTTATTTTCATTTGAGTGTGGGGTCTTCACTTTTTTTGAAATTAGTACAAAACTTTATTCATTCGAGTGTATCTCCCAAACTATAGATCGGACAGAGACGAAAGTGGCACCAATGGAAAGGCCATTCGCTCAGCTTGGGATATAGCCACCACCCGATTTTTTTAAAAATCGGGGTCTTCACTTTTTTTTGAAATTAGTACAAAACTTTATTCATTCGAGTAAACACAAACAAAGGCGAATTTGACTAACAAAGAGAATTAAAATAAAAAATTTTATTTTAGTAGTTTTATATGAAAAATTTGACTAACAAAGAGAGTTAAAAAAATAATTTTTATTTTAGTAGTTTCATATGACAAATTAACATATATTTTTTTTATATTTATTTTCATTTGAGTGTGGGGTCTTCACTTTTTTTGAAATTAGTACAAAACTTTATTCATTCGAGTGTATCTCCCAAACTATAGATCGGACAGAGACGAAAGTGGCACCAATGGAAAGGCCATTCGCTCAGCTTGGGATATAGCCACCACCCGATTTTTTTAAAAATCGGGGTCTTCACTTTTTTTTGAAATTAGTACAAAACTTTATTCATTCGAGTAAACACAAACAAAGGCGAATTTGACTAACAAAGAGAATTAAAATAAAAAATTTTATTTTAGTAGTTTTATATGAAAAATTTGACTAACAAAGAGAGTTAAAAAAATAATTTTTATTTTAGTAGTTTCATATGACAAATTAACATATATTTTTTTTATATTTATTTTCATTTGAGTGTGGGGTCTTCACTTTTTTTGAAATTAGTACAAAACTTTATTCATTCGAGTGTATCTCCCAAACTATAGATCGGACAGAGACGAAAGTGGCACCAATGGAAAGGCCATTCGCTCAGCTTGGGATATAGCCACCACCCGATTTTTTTAAAAATCGGGGTCTTCACTTTTTTTTGAAATTAGTACAAAACTTTATTCATTCGAGTAAACACAAACAAAGGCGAATTTGACTAACAAAGAGAATTAAAATAAAAAATTTTATTTTAGTAGTTTTATATGAAAAATTTGACTAACAAAGAGAGTTAAAAAAATAATTTTTATTTTAGTAGTTTCATATGACAAATTAACATATATTTTTTTTATATTTATTTTCATTTGAGTGTGGGGTCTTCACTTTTTTTGAAATTAGTACAAAACTTTATTCATTCGAGTGTATCTCCCAAACTATAGATCGGACAGAGACGAAAGTGGCACCAATGGAAAGGCCATTCGCTCAGCTTGGGATATAGCCACCACCCGATTTTTTTAAAAATCGGGGTCTTCACTTTTTTTTGAAATTAGTACAAAACTTTATTCATTCGAGTAAACACAAACAAAGGCGAATTTGACTAACAAAGAGAATTAAAATAAAAAATTTTATTTTAGTAGTTTTATATGAAAAATTTGACTAACAAAGAGAGTTAAAAAAATAATTTTTATTTTAGTAGTTTCATATGACAAATTAACATATATTTTTTTTATATTTATTTTCATTTGAGTGTGGGGTCTTCACTTTTTTTGAAATTAGTACAAAACTTTATTCATTCGAGTGTATCTCCCAAACTATAGATCGGACAGAGACGAAAGTGGCACCAATGGAAAGGCCATTCGCTCAGCTTGGGATATAGCCACCACCCGATTTTTTTAAAAATCGGGGTCTTCACTTTTTTTTGAAATTAGTACAAAACTTTATTCATTCGAGTAAACACAAACAAAGGCGAATTTGACTAACAAAGAGAATTAAAATAAAAAATTTTATTTTAGTAGTTTTATATGAAAAATTTGACTAACAAAGAGAGTTAAAAAAATAATTTTTATTTTAGTAGTTTCATATGACAAATTAACATATATTTTTTTTATATTTATTTTCATTTGAGTGTGGGGTCTTCACTTTTTTTGAAATTAGTACAAAACTTTATTCATTCGAGTGTATCTCCCAAACTATAGATCGGACAGAGACGAAAGTGGCACCAATGGAAAGGCCATTCGCTCAGCTTGGGATATAGCCACCACCCGATTTTTTTAAAAATCGGGGTCTTCACTTTTTTTTGAAATTAGTACAAAACTTTATTCATTCGAGTAAACACAAACAAAGGCGAATTTGACTAACAAAGAGAATTAAAATAAAAAATTTTATTTTAGTAGTTTTATATGAAAAATTTGACTAACAAAGAGAGTTAAAAAAATAATTTTTATTTTAGTAGTTTCATATGACAAATTAACATATATTTTTTTTATATTTATTTTCATTTGAGTGTGGGGTCTTCACTTTTTTTGAAATTAGTACAAAACTTTATTCATTCGAGTGTATCTCCCAAACTATAGATCGGACAGAGACGAAAGTGGCACCAATGGAAAGGCCATTCGCTCAGCTTGGGATATAGCCACCACCCGATTTTTTTAAAAATCGGGGTCTTCACTTTTTTTTGAAATTAGTACAAAACTTTATTCATTCGAGTAAACACAAACAAAGGCGAATTTGACTAACAAAGAGAATTAAAATAAAAAATTTTATTTTAGTAGTTTTATATGAAAAATTTGACTAACAAAGAGAGTTAAAAAAATAATTTTTATTTTAGTAGTTTCATATGACAAATTAACATATATTTTTTTTATATTTATTTTCATTTGAGTGTGGGGTCTTCACTTTTTTTGAAATTAGTACAAAACTTTATTCATTCGAGTGTATCTCCCAAACTATAGATCGGACAGAGACGAAAGTGGCACCAATGGAAAGGCCATTCGCTCAGCTTGGGATATAGCCACCACCCGATTTTTTTAAAAATCGGGGTCT